>JAJOOR010010447.1:0-48897 GCA_036250505.1 Solanum acaule | reverse complement strand
TTATTTTTTCACCCCTACCCTCAATCCCCCCCCCCCCTCCTCAATCCCGATAAAAAAAATTTAAGTTTATTTTTAAAAAAATATTTTTAGTTTCAAAAATTATTTTCTACTCTAGTCAAAATAAAAGATATTTCTCAAAAATACTTTTCATTCATAAACCAAACACTACAAATCTTTTCCGAAAAATATTTTCTACTCACCAACCAAAGATGAGAAAATAAGTCAAAAATCTACTTGTTTTCCATGAAAACATTTTCTAGGAAAACATAAATTTATTTTATATCGAAAAGTTATAGGATTTTTTTTTACTTTTATGATAAAACAAAACTAAATGAAACATTTTCAACATATTTTATCTAGAAAAAGACTAAAATATTTTCTCCATGTTGAATTCTTAAGTAGAGTAGTATTTAACTCATGAAAATATGGGTAAACTAGTATTTTACCCAATCCATTTGTAACCTAATCCATTTTTACCCATATCAAATATGGGCGGGTTGAATTATTACTCATTTTATGTTGACCCATTTTCAATCCGTTCAATTTGACCCAACCCGCCCATTTGCGACCATTATCTGTAAGGATGATATCATCTACATAGACTAAAAGATATACAACACCATTAGAGCCATGAAGAACGAGTAGAGACTGGTTGGAGTGAGACTTAAGAAATCCGAAAATTAAAAGATAGGATGTCAGTTCATTGTACCAAGCGTGAGGGGCTTGCTTGAGACCATAAATAGCCTTACGCAAACGATAAACATGTGAAGGATGAGTTACATTCTCAAATCCTGGTGGTTGTTTCATAAAAACCTCTTCTTCAAGTATGCCTTGTAAAAAAGCATTGTTGACATCCAATTGATGTAAAACCCAATTGTGTTGAGCTGTAAGTGAGAGAACTACACAAATGGTCATGGGTTTGACAACTAGATTGAACGTACAATGATAGTCAAGACCTGGACGCCGAGTGAACCCTTCAGCAACCAACCTAGCTTTGTACCTGTCAATCGAACCGCCAACTTTCTTTTTGATACTGTAAACCACTTAAAATCAACAATATTCTTATTAGAATCCCAAGGAACCAATTCCCATGTTTGGTTTCGAATTAACGCATCAAATTCAACTTTCATGGCTGACTTCCACTCTGTGTGCTTTAAAGCTTGCTTGATGGTATGAGGGGTAGCATTGTCAGGAAATTGGACAAGATAATTGAATGGTTTTTTCTGGCAGAAAATGTTATGTACTGATCGGGTCATTGGCCCGGTTGGAGGAGGTGGTGGCAGAGGAGGTGTTGGGAAACAAATAGGAGGAGGAGGTGGGGACATAGGAGTTGGTGACAAATAGACTGGAGGAGCAGGTAGGGACAAATCTCTGGTTGTGCAGGAGAGGTTGTAGAAGCAGGTGGAAGAATTCTTGTTTTGTTTCGGCGGTGGTAAGTAATAAGATTGGGCGCTGGATCGGAATGGATAAAGCTTGGGTTTGCTCCTTAGAAGAAAAGGAAGGACAAAGCTGAGAAAGTGAATTACCTGAACTAGGACACGCACGATTCTGGCCAGAGGAGATGGACTCAGAAGCTTGGCCACTGATAGTAGGACACTCTCGAACTGGCATAGGAGAAGGAAATGGAGATATATCAGGTGAAAGAGATTGAATTGTAGAGTCTGGAGTGTCAACAACTTCCCAAGTGAGTGTAAAAGACCGATTTTTAATATATGAAAATATTGTTTGAAATGGGAAAATATTTTCAAAAAATTTGACATCGTGTGACAAATAAAATTTAGAGTGAATGAGATCAAAACATCGGTGCGCATAATGAACCTGAGAGAACCCTAGATAGACACATGGAGTTGACCTAGGCTCAAGCTTATGGGTGGTGTAAAGTTTAAGCCATAGGTAACAAAGACAACCAAAAGTTCTAAGTGAATCTTATCTGGGTGCGACACCAAATAATTTTTGACATGGAGATGTATTATTTAAGAGCAGTGTGGGCAATTGATTAATAAGATAGGCTGACTGTTGAAAAGCAAGCGACCAAAAATGTGGTGGTAAGGACGCCTAATGTAAAAGTGTTTTGTCAGTTTCAACTATGTGCCGATGGCGACGCTCTGCTATGGCCACTCTTTGTGGGGTATGAGGAGCTGATATAAGGTATTCAATTCCATTAGAATTGAGTTATGGATCCAGGCCTTTATATTCACCTCCTCCGTCAGTGTACAAAGAGACAATCTTCCTTTTAAATTGTTTTTTCCATTAAGGGATGAAACTTGGAAAAAATGTCCCGAACCTCATGTTTGTTTTTAAGAGTGTACAGCCAACTATAATTGGTGTGCCGATCAATGAAAACATGATAAAATATCATTTTTTTATCAATGGAAAGGACGGGTGAAAGACCCCATAAGTCACTAAAGAGTATTTGCAGCGGAGCAGTACTAACTAGAGACAGACTGTTCAATGGAAAACGTTGAACTTTATTTGAACAACAAAAATTACAAAAAGTAAAGTTGGTAGGTGATGAAACCGGGAGAGAAAATTTATGCAAAACAAAGTTCAATGTTCTTGAATGGGGATGGCCAAGGCGACGGTGCCAGACGTGGCGTGGAACTGTTGTAGTGGAAACTTGAACAGTTGGCTTAGTAACTTAGAAATTGGGCCATTCATAGAGTCCATTCTATTCCGACCAGAAACCACTGGAGCCTGCAATTTCAAGTCCTTCACAAAGAAAAAAAATGGGAAAAATTGATAACATGTGCACACAAAGTATCAATTAGTCTAAAAGCATTATTTGATGCAACTAATTCACTAGATCCATGATGAGGAATTGAGATTCCTTTACAACCACCCATAGCTATGCCTTCTGAACCATTGTATGCCTCAAGATTGTTCAACTCTGTTGTGACATGATGAGTAGCACAAGAGTCGACAATCAATTGGTTTGCGGCAGCCAGATTACCTGATAGAAAATTTTTCTTAGCCTCTAAATGATTGTGAGACTGTTACCTGCAAACAATATTGGCAGTATGACCCTATTTGTTTCATAATTGACAACGAACAAGGTTATTGGTATAACGACGATTGTTGGAACACCATTGTGAATTATTGTTGGGTTGACGGGCAGTACGATTGTTGGAAGTGGTGGATTTGTGGTGAGTTACCACAATATCAGTGATTGCACTGTTATCTTTCTTCGATTCCTCATGGTTGAAGAAGAGCTCATAATCGATTAGTTTAGCATACAACTCATCATATGAGATGATGGAATCTCTTACTTGAATTGCAGCAGAAATTTCACGAAAATCTGACCCCAGACCACTCAGAATTTTTACTACTAGCTCATCATTGGTGACTATAGCACCGGCAGTGGCGAGCTCATTGCAAATAGAGCGCACTTGATGGAGATAATTACCGACTGTGCGGGAGTCCTTTGATAGTCAGGCGAGTTGGTCACGAAGACTGAAAATTCACGTTGGGACATTTTGGCATAAGCTAGGTGCATGGAGTCCCAATCACGTTTAGCATTGGAGGAAGCAACCATGGTTGAGGTAATCGGTGGATCGACGGAAGCCATTATGGAATTCTGGATAAATTGATCTTGGTGCAACCAAATGTTGTATGTTGGGTTCACCACTTCTCTGTTATTTTTGTGTGACAGTAGTAAAAGGAGTGGGAGAAGAACAATCAAGATGGCCGAACAGATTGTGGCCACACAAGAGAATGGAAATCTGGGTTGCAGACAAATTGTGGCCGCCGAACAAGCTTTATCGGCAGCTGCGAGACAGGGTTGAACTGGACAACAACGTTAGAGTTGCTGCCAGTGGAGGCTGCAGTCAATAAGTTCTCAGGCATGGTAAGAGGGAGCCTGCAGTGGTAGTCAAAGGATAAAAAAAAAAATCGAAAGAGTTAAGAAGGCGGCTTTGATACCATATAATTACTTGAGCAACATAAAGCAAAATGATCATTTTATTAATGAATTCTAAACTGATACATACACTCACATTAAATAACAGAGACTCTATTAGAGAGTCCCTCCTACGTTGGAAACTAAACCTATAAACTAGGAATATGAGATAACAAACTTCTAAAGTAGTGGATACAAAGCTTACAACCTATGCAGTAAAACTGGTAAACTGTAGGGAGTAACAATGTTCTAATAGATGACATGTTGATCAACAATAGAGGCACTTATGACATAAATACTTCTAAGCATATGCTAGAAAGCAATATTTCTATGAAAGATCGTGGAGTTGCTGATGTGATCTTAAGTATAAGAATCCATAGAACTCCACAATGTTTAGCATTGTCATAGTCTCATTACATTGAAAGGTACTTGACTAGTTCAAATATTTGGATTTTAATATTGTCAAGACTACAATAAATGTGAGTTTTGCACTTCAAAAGAATGAAGGCGAAAGTGACTCAAAATTGGATTATGCTAGAGTATTTGGGAAGTATGATGTATATCAGGAAGTGTACGCGACCATATAGAACATGTGATATTAGTAAACCGAGTCGGTTCACAAGTAACCCCAATCAAACTCATTCGATGACAACGAAAAGAATTTTGGGGTATTTAAAACATACTCAAATCTAAATCTTGCATTATAACAAATTTCTAGTAGTATTGAAAGGATATATTGATGCAAATTAGATCACCGGATCAAATGAGCAAAATCCACGAGTGGATATGTATTAACTATTGGTGGAGGAGCAGTCTCTTGGAAATATTCTGTATAGACATGGATCGCTAGTTGCACAATGATCTCTAAACTTGTCACTCTAGATAAGGCCGGTGAATAAGTTAAAAGACTCCGTAAACTCTTGATAGATATTCTTATTTGGCCCAAACTTTTGGCATCAATATGCATACACTTTAATGGTCAAGATGAAATAGGTAGGGCATGGAGCATGATGTATAACAAAAAGTCTCGTCATATAAGACATAGATATAATACCTAGAAAACTACTCTCTAGTGGAATTATCACAATTGACTACGTAAAGTCAAGGGATAATGTGTCAGATCCACTTACAAAAGGTCTTACTAGAGAGAGAGAGAGTTGAAATATCATCTAACAGAATGGATTTAAAGCTTAGGACAAGTTATCATCGTTGTAACTCTACCTAGCAGACTGGAGATCCAAGAGCTAGGTTCAAGAAGAAAACAAAGTTGTGACTGACGGTTCAACATGTCAAATAACCCAATCCATTCTCGTAATGAAGACAATGTTCAGGAAAAAGGATGAAACATTAAGGCTTTTTAATGAGTTAATAAGGCTTAAAGTTTTTTAATGGTTTCTAAATTTGGCAGATTTGACCAAATAGTGTATCTAAGCGATGACACTATTACAAATCACCTATGGGAGTGGGAAGTATAAGACACTTCTTTCATGACATGAGTCTACACCCTAGAGGTGACCGGCACTCAAGAACCATTATTGGTCCCCAAGTGAACCCTCATCCTGGCTGACTACAAGTGGAAGACTAACTAAAGCATACATAAGCATAAAATTGAATTAAATTCATTAAACTCAAATACTCAACTTTAAAAAGTGTGAACAATACTCAATAGATAAACTCATAGTTCGTAAAAAAACTCAAAAGAAGGTAAATGTTGAAACACTACTCAACTCTGTCTATCTATGAAGGCTCTACTATTACAGAAGGATATCTGGACAAGACCCCCAACATCTCAAAACTACTAACTGTAAGATAACGGTGGAGTCCTGCAGAATATGAGAAGTCTCACCTGTAACACATCAGAACTTAGCTCAGATAAAATAACAGAAAATTGGTGAACCATGGAGCCCTTCACGGGCCGTGGTCAACCACACGAGCCATGGGGAGGCTCGTGGCCATGAGATAGAGCCACCAGGGCTCAGGCGTCAGACAACAGAGTCCACTATAGGTCGTGGTCTTGATGACAGGCCATGGTGAGGCTCGTGGAGCTGAGCCATTAGGTCCCTAGCCCAAGTGAAGGACTACAGTGGCCTTCACGGCCTGTGAAGTGGAAAGGGGGGGGGGGTGCCAGAAACAGTAGCTACTGACCAGTTGACCACGACCTACTTGACAGGCCGTGGTCACTCAGACGGTCCATCATACTGCCCATGGAAAGCCTCGCCAAATTTTAAGTTAGAGGTTGATTGGTGTTTTCCCCTATGCGTTGGACACCTAAACTACGTCGTTTAACCCCTAACATAATGGATTTAAAGCTTAGGACAAGTTATCATCGTTGTAACTCTACCTAGCAGACTGGAGATCCAAGAGCTAGGTTCAAAAAGAAAACAAAGTTCTGACTGACGGTTCAACATGTCAAATAACCCAATCCATTCTCGTAATGAAGACAATGTTCAGGAGAAATGATGAAACATTAAGGCTTTTTAATGAGTTAATAAGGCTTAAAGTTTTTTAATGGTTTCTAAATTTGGCAGATTTGACCAAATAGTGTATCTAAGCGATGACACTATTACAAATCACCTATGGGAGTGGGAAGTATAAGACACTTCTTTCATGACATGAGTCTACACCCTAGAGGTGGCCGGCACTCAAGAACCATTATTGGTCCCCAAGCGAACCCTCATCCTGGCTGACTACAAGTGGAAGACTAGCTAAAGCATACATAAGCATAAAATTGAATTAAATTCATTAAACTCAAATACTCAACTTTAAAAAGTGTGAACAATTCTCAATAGATAAACTCATAGTTCGTAGAAAAACTCAAAAGAAGGTAAATGTTGAAACACTACTCAACTCTGTCTATCTATGAAGCCTCTACTATTACAGAAGGATATCGGGACAAGACCCCCAACATCTCAAAACTATTAACTGTAAGATAACGGTGGAGTCCTGTAGAATATGAGAAGTCTCACCTGTAACACCTTAGAACTTAGCTCAGATAAAATAGCATAAAATTGGTGAACCACGGAGCCCTTCACGGGCCATGGTCAACCACATAAGCCATGGGGAGGCTCGTGGCCATGAGATAGAGCCACCAGGGCTCAGGCTTCAGACAACAGAGCCCACCACAGGTCGTGGTCTTGATGACAGGCCATGGTGAGGCTCGTGGAGTTGAGCCATTAGGTCCCTAGCCCAAGTGAAGGACCACAACGTCCTTCACGGCCCGTGAAGTGGAAAATGGGGGTGCCAGAAACAGTAGCTACTGACCAGTTGACCACGACCTACTTGACAGGCCGTGGTCCCTCAGACGGTCCATCATATTGCCCATGGAAAACCTCGCCAGATTTTAAGTTAGAGGTTGATTGGTGTTTTCCCCTATGCGTTGGACACCTAAACTACGTCGTTTAATCCTTAAACTACATAGCTTTGGTCAGTTTTTAGCCTAGTAACGTAATCAAAACCTACCCTAATCAATCATTCACCAAAATTTATCGATCTTAGAGCCAAATAGAGGGAAAAAGTCGAGCAGCCCTTCAAGAACACAAAGCAAGGTTTCTTTAATTCTGGCCCCGAAATCAAAAGATTTCTCCATAGATTTTGTCACGTGGTATGTGGGATTTCACTAGTGGATTCCTTTCTTCCACTAAGTCCCTAGAATTCAATCAGAATCTTGATTCCATATGCATTGTTTAGACCTAGGGTTTCTAGAACTTTAGATAAATTGTTGCGATTTAGTTGTTATGGTATTCTAAATCATATTATCATGTTTTCGTGACATTATGCTCATGTCCTTGCATAAAACTTAGAACCCTAGTTGTGTAGATTTGTATAGTTCATGAATTACACTAGCTAGGTAAGATAAACATATATACATGCCACATATTTCGAATGTTTCATTACTAGTACTAAAATGTTGCATTCTCAGTTAGCATGTCAGAATATTGAGATATCCAGTATAATTCAGTTATGTTACATTATACACATTTCTAGTTGGGAGTAGACTTAACACCAAGTTGACTAGGGTTTAGCGTATCCGTATAGTCCCAGAACTACGTGCCCCGTAGGTTTATAAGTCCCCTCCGTGGGCATCATATTTAGTGATCACGCCAGTCATGCCTTTATACCCTTGGTAAGGTATATTGGGTCCTCTTGATGGGGCGTATACATCGGACTCTATGTTTAGCTCACGTGGTTTTATGTCAGTTATTTGTAGCTCCCACGTTCATACATTATTACATTTGTCCAGGTTTTCAATTGTACTTTAGTTTTCAGTTGTAGCATGTTATGTACTTGGTCATTGGATTCAATTCAGTTCATTTTAGTATGTTTTCAGTATTTCCCATCATGTTCAGATTATATTATTGCTTAGTATGTTTTGTTCAACTTTTATCCTATCCTACATGCTCAGTACATTTCAAGTACTGGCATATACTCTCCGCTACATCCTTTCATAATGTAGGTTCAAGTACTTATCATCCAGATCACGCATAGATCGGCTCATGATCTTCATTTCAGTAGCTTCAGTGGTGAATCCTCATACTTCGAGGATAATAGACATGTTTCTATATTTAGTCTTCATTTCAGTTGTAGTATTTGCTAGAGTTTGCTGGGGGCATGTCCCAACAACTTTAGTCAGTAGAGGCTTTTTCAGACATAACATTAGATTCAACTTTAGTTTTGAGTTTGATCTTCCAGTTGTTATTAATCTTATAGTCATTTATATAATCAGATTAGTATTGGGTATTCCCCACTTTCAGTTAATTATGGTTTTAAGCTTCTGCATAGTATATTTTATTCAGTACTCATTTAGTATGCTTATGATATGTTAGCTCAGGGTTAGCTTGGGGTCACTCGTGATCCTAGGTCCCGTGTATATGTTTAGGGGGTAGCTTTAGGGTGTGACAAACTTGGTATCAGAGCATTAGGTTCAAGAGTCCTAGGATATCTGAAAAGCTGCGCTAAGTATAGTCCTTTTCATGGGTGTGAAGTGCACCATATCTAATGAGAGGAAGGTTGTGAAGTGTTTTAGGAAAAACTTCACTTTCTTGTTATTCTTATTTTTGTGGGTATGATCTACTTTCTAAATCGTCGTTATACGTTTAGTTCATGCCTTATCGTAGAGCTAATGTAAGGAACGCTAGCACAGCTCCTCCAGTCCCAGATCATGAGGTTTCAAATGCTGTTATCTAGCTCTTGGCTCTGAGTGTAGCTAACCAGAACAATCAGTAGACCCCAGTTCCTACCAATGCTAATAATGGGCCAGCAACAGCCAAGGTTCGAGATTTCATTCGGATGAATCCGCCAGAGTTTCTAGGGTCGTCGGTTGGTGAAGACCCACAAAATATCATTGATGAGGTAAAAAAGATCTTTGGAATGATGCAAGTAACTGGGAATGATAGGGTAGAGTTGGCATACAATTAGCTTAAGGATATGGCTCACATTTGGTACACTCAGTGAAAATAAAACAGGGATACAAATGCGCAGCTCCTGTGACTTGGGAATGCTTTACTAGAGCTATTCTGGACAGGTTCTTCCCGAGAGGGTTGAGGGAGGCTAAGGCTCAGGAATTCATGAATTTGAGGCAAGGTATAATGTCAGTCAAAGAGTATGAACTCAAGTTCACCCAACTCTCTAGGTATGCTCCACATATGGTTGCTGATTTTTCACGACCCAGGAGTAACCCCTAGATGTGACACGGCGTACAAGACTCCGAAAAGCCTCATAGCATATCATAATATAAGACAATAGAAAATGGTGCAGAATTAGAAACTTTTTTCTCTTACAACCAAGGTCTTTTATAAACATGAGCAAAAGTCTATACTTTGTCTCAAACCATCTAGAACCATAAGACTAAAACTTTGGGATGCAACCCATACAAAATCTCTAAACATAATAATGAAATGTAAATGACATGATGGTCAAGCTCTCGGATACTGTGAGGACTCACCATCACTTCTCTTCATGATCTACTATCAACCTATCCACGAGGATGCAAGCTGATGTCACCAAACCCTACACTTTGTATAAAAATGTAGAAGAAATATGGGTTAGTACAAAAATGCACGAAGTATGATAGCCATGCAAAAATATGCTAAAGAGGACATTTTAGTTGAAAACCATGCTATATGCTAAGTTTGAGAAACATCATGAAATTTAGTATAAAAGCATAAGTCACAAACATGTTCAACATATAAATCATTATAACATAATAGAACCATCATCTTAGGCAACCCCAAGTTATACTTGTGCAAAGTATGAATGCCATCCCATAATACCACTCATACTAAGTATCTCTTTGGGCCACCATAGTCATGTTTACCATTATTTGATTACATCTTTAGTCCATTTCTCATAAACAAGGAACATTCACATCTAACAAGTCATGTCAAGGAAAGCAACTCATAGCAACAATCCAAGTTAAACATTAACCATTACATTTAGCCTTCATGTCAATATTCTAAATAGCATCATTATAAGCATATTCATTTCATTAGATGTTATGACATTCGAGAAACACACCATTGCCACACTCAAAGCCTACTTGTGTAATGCATAAATGGCATCCCATACTACCACCCACACTTCATAGAACCTCTTGAGTAACCATAGAACATAAATCACATGATGGGAATAAGCCCTAATCGACATAGACTACGTGAGAAAATCATGGAATCTGGTGTCATGTCCCATACCATAGAGTTGATCTATTTGCCTAAGGTAGTACCGGTAATTTAAATTAGGTGGATCCACTAGATAATAACCTAAGTGGGCACATAGTTATGGGATAAAGAAGGTGTTACTAGAAACCCAACATATAATAAGGAGAACTTCCACCCCCCAATATCCACTCGGTGCTAAACATTAAATTCCCATAGAGTAGTTCATTCTCTTTTAACATTATTACCCTTGAAAGGAATGCCATTGGCCTATCGATTCAAGGTACATTATTAGGATAGCTCATTTAACCCTTATGAAAGGGGTACCATTGGCCTATCGATTCAAGATTCATTATTAGTCACTCATGAAAGGAATGGCTTAGGCTTACCGATTCAAGGTTCATCATTACAATATTTCATTGACTCATCATGAAAGGAATGCCACTGGCCTATCAATTCAAGCTTCATCATTATAATAGTTCATAGACTCATCATGAAAGGAATGCCATTGGCCTATTGATTCAAGACAAAGCCTTAGAATACTTTATTAGTCATTTATGAAAGGGATGCCATTGGCCTACCGATTCAAGGTTCATTATTACACATGAATAAGATGCCCTAAGCCTACCAATTCAAGGTATATCAAACAAGATCACTTTTAATTACACATGAAGAGAATGCCCTAAGCCTACCAATTCAAGGTATATTATACATTGAGGAAACCTTTTACAATCATCATTCACAAGTGTATAATTGATAACAACCTTTCAACGGCACCACAATTGCATTATAGTCATGATCACATTACTTTCAAAGTATTCATAAGTCATGTACAGAAACATAATAATTATACAATATTCTCACAATTTGCCCTTCAAGGACCATGAATCATAATTCACCAACACGCCTAGAATTACTACAATTAGGCATGGATAATAACATGATTCAAGTAATTAAACTACTACAAGAATAATTTCATAGTATTCATCTTTCTACAATTCACCCACATCACAAAGTCATAAATTAGGGTTATGGGGAATTCATGTTTCATGAGAGATTTTATTATAAAACCACCTTAAAACAGAAATTCAATCTTATAATATGATAAATAAATCATTGAAAACGTTTTTAGAAAGAATTCATGACTTGGAGTGAAAACCTTAGGTTTTGGAGACTTTTCTTCTTTGAAATTGAGAGTTTGAGGACTCCATGGAAGAAAGATTTCCATGACTCAAGAATACCATACCTTAGGTGAAGAAATCCAACCAAAATCGAGTAAAAAGCTTCCTTCTTCAAGCCCTAACTTGATCTTCTTCTTATTCTTCTTCTTCAATGGAGATTTAGAGGGAATAGTTTGGAGAGGGTTAAGTTGGTTATGATTTGGGTAGTTGAGATTTATGAAGTATATGAGGTGGTTAATGGCTAAAAAGTACTTATATAAGTCTATATAAACAATATAAAACTACCTCACTTCAAACTAAACCCAAAAGGAATTACCTAAAATGCCCCTCCCTTGGCCGAGACTTGGAAGATTTTGCAGGCATGACCTCCGCCTGGGACCTACGGTCGGTAGGTGGGCTTACTGGCCGTCCTACTGGTCCATAGGTCATGACCTGTAGCTCAACTTTGAGGGATTGACCCATGATCCCCACCTACGGGGCATGGGTCCACCTACTTGTCGTAGCTTCCATCTGTAGGTGGCCCTTTTTGGGCAGTCTTGGCAGATTTGGGGACTATTTTGGGGTCCTCCTCAAGGACCCCTTTGATTGGTCCTTGGGAAGTCATACCTTGACGTTTAACCCCTAATTCTAAGTTCGGGAAACCATTTTACTACATTAAACCACACATCAAACTCAAAAACTCTCACATAATGCTCTAGTTTCACCTAGTTTTTTGGGTATTACATGATTCCAGGGCACATATGACTAAGTTTCTGTATGGAGTATTCGACTTAGTGAAGACAGAGTGTAGGAATGCTATGTTGTTAGATGAGATGAATATCTCCAGGCTCATGACTCATGCGCAACAGGTTGAGAGAGATAAGCTTAGGGAAATGGCTAAGGACAACAAAGAGGCCAGGACATGTAACTATCAGTACTCTCAACAGAAATTGGGTAGTGGAAATCGCTCGCAGTTTCAGCAGAAATCTTCAGCCCCAACACCTTCGAAAGCTAGTGCTATAGCCTAGGTTTAGATAGGATCAAAAGGGTAGGGTGTCAGGCTCTAAGTCTCATGGGAGTACTTCAGGTAGCAGGACTTTCCCAACTTGTCCAAAGTGTGGTGAGAACCATCCAGGCAAGTGTCTTGATGGGAAATAAGGGTGCTTTGGATGTGGTCAGTCTGGCCATAGGTTGAGGGATTGCCCTTCTGCCAAATAGGGGCAAGGAGGTAACAACAGTAGGTCTCAGTCCACAACTTCAGCAGCACCAGTAGGTCACCCAACTCAGTAGGGTGCTTCATCTGGTACAGGTGGGGGATAGCACCAGAACAGGTTGTATGCTCTTCAGGCTCGCCAGGATCAGTAAAATTCTCCCGATGTGGTCACGGGTACGTTACAAGTCTTTCACTTAGATATATATGCTTTGTTAGATCCAGGGGCTACTCTTTCCTTTGTAACTGCTTATATAGCGGTAAACTTCAGTGTTAGTCCAGAAACTCTTTCAGAACCCTTCTCAATCTCTACTCCAGTTGGTGACCCAGTTATAGCTAGACGGGTATACAAAAATTTCCCTGTCATAGTCTCCCAGAAAGTCACCTCAACGGATCTTGTAGAGATAGAAATGGTAGACTTTGATATCATTTTAGGCATGGATTGGTTACATTCATGTTATGCCTCAATCGACTGTAGAACAAGGATCGTTCGATTTCAGTTTCTAAACGAGCTAGTCTTATAATGGAAGGGTAGTATCTCAGTGCCTGTAGGTCGATTAATTTCTTACCTTAAGGCCAGAAAGATGATTTCCAAGGGGTATATCTATCATCTGGTTCAGGTTAAGGATTCAAACTCCGAAACCCCAGTTCTTGAGTCCGTTCCTATAGTAAATGAGTTTCCAAAAGTGTTTCCAAAAGATCTTCCCGGAGTTCCTCCCGAAAGGGAAATTGACTTTGGAATTGATCTTCTTCCAGATACCCAGCCTATTTCGATTCCTTTTTACAGAATGGGCCCAGTTGAGCTTAAGGAATTAAAAGAATAGTTGAAAGACCTTCTAGATAAGGGCTTCATTAGACCTAGTATTTACCCATGAGGTGCACCCGTGTTGTTCGTGTAAAAGAAATATGGTTCTCTCAGGATGTGCATTGACTTTCGTTAGTTTAACAAGGTCACCATCAATAATAAGTATCCAATCTCATGGATTAATGACTTATTCGACCAAATTCAAGGTGGTAGTTGTTTATCTAAGATAGACCTTAGATCTGGTTATCATTAGCTTAGAGTCAGAGATAGTAACGTTTTGAAGACAGCCTTCAAAACTTGGTATGGTCATTATGAATTTGTAGTTATGTCTTTTGGACTAACCAACGCTTCTGCAACTTTCATAGACTTAATGAACAAGGTGTTCAAATAGTATTTGGACTTATTTGTTACTGTCTTCACTGATGATATCCTCATTTATTCTCGGAGTGAGGAGGAGCATGCGACTCATCTGAGGGTTGTTTTGAAAACTCTCAAAGATCGCCAGTTATTCGCTAAGTTCAGCAAATGTGAATTCTGGTTACAGTCACTTTCCTTGGTCATGTGGTATCTAGCGAAGGAATCCAAATGGACTCTCACAAAATAGAGGCAGTGAAACAATGGCCCAAACCTACTTCTCCAACAGATATCAGAAGTTTCTTGGGTTTGGCTGGTTACTATAGGAGTTTTGTGAAAGGATTTTCATCCATAGCTTCACAATTGACTAAGTTGACTTCGAAAAATATTAAGTTTCCGTGGTTAGATGAGTGTGAGAAAAACTTTGAAAAATTGAAGACTAAGTTGACTACCGCTCCGGTTTTGACTCTACCAGATGGTTCAGATGGTTATGTAATCTATTGTGATGCATCCAAGGTTGGCCTAGATTGTGTGTTGATGCAATGAGGTAAGGTCATAACTTATGCTTCTAGACAACTTAAGGTTCTTGAGAAGAACTACCTGACTTATGACTTCGAGCCTGCAACCATAGTATTTACCCTAAAGATTTGGAGATATTACTTGTATGGTGTTCACGTAGATGTGTTCAGAGATCATAAGAGCCTCCAGTATGTGTTCACCCAGAAAGAGTTAAATCTCTGCCAGAGGAAATGGCTTGAATTCCTCAAGAATTATGATATGAATGTCCTTTACCATCCCGGTAAGGCCAATGTAGTAGCTGATTCTCTCAGCAGATTATCTATGGGTAGTGTAGCACATGTTAAGGAAGAAAGGAGAGAATTAGCAAAAGATGTCCACCGGCTTGCTCACTTAAGAGTTGGTCTTACAGACTCGTTAGATGGTTGAGTAATAATTCAGAATAGATCTGAATCTTCATTGGTAGTAAAGTTTAAGGAAAAATAAGATAGTGATCCTATATTGCTTCATTTGAAAGGTGTAGTTCGCCATCAGAAAGTAGAGGTTTTCACCCAAGGGGGGGATGCTGTGCTTCGTTATTAGGGTCACTTATGTGTTCCTAAGGTGGGTGAGTTGAGGCAATAGATCTTTACAGAGGCCCATAACTCTAGATATTCTATTCATCCAGGTGCCACTAAGATGCACCGTGACCTACGGGAAGTCTTTTGGTGGAATGACATGAAGAGGGACATACCCGATTTTGTGGCTAAGTAACCTAATTGTCAATAGGTTTAGGTAGAACATCAGAAACCAAGAGGTATGACTCAAGAGATTAACATTCCTACATGGAAGTGGGAGTTTATAAACATGGACTTCATTTCAGGTTTACCTCGTACTCGCAGACGGCATGATTCCATTTGGGTAATAGTCGACAGAGTTACTAAGTCCGCTCACTTCTTGGCTGTCAATACTAGAGATTTGACAGAGGACTATACCAAGGTTTACATTAATGAGATAGTCAGGTTGCGTGAAGTTCTTTTGTCTATCATCTCAAATAGAGGTCCTGAGTTTACCTCTCATTTCTGGAAATCGTTTTAGAAAGCTCTTAGTACTCAGGTAAATCTCAGGACAGTATTTCATCCACAGATGGATGGTCAGGCAGAGCGTACCATTCAGACCTTAGAGGACATGTTGAGAGCTTGTGTGATTGATTTCAAGGGAAGTTGGGATGATCACCTACCTCTTATAGAGTTTGCCTACAACAACAATTACCATTCCAGTATTCATATGACCCTTTATGAGGCACTATATGGGCGTAGATGTAGATTTCTGATTGGTTGGTTTGAAATAGGTAAAGCCGCATTGATTGGGCCAAATTAGGTTCATGAAGCTATGAAAGAAGTCCAGCTCATCAGAGATAGACTTAAGACAGCCTAGAGTCGTCAGATATCCTATGCAGATGTGAGGAGAAGGGACTTAGAGTTTGAGGTCAATGATTGGGTTTTCCTGAAAGTGTCACCTATGAAGGGGATGATTAGATTTGGCAGGAAAGGAAGCTTAGTCCAAGATATGTAGGTCATTACAAGATTTTAAAAAGGGTTGGAAATATGGCTTATGAGTTAGAGTTGCCAGCAGAACTAGCTGCAGTTCACCCAGTCTTTCACATTTACTAGTTGAAAAAGTGTGTGGGTGATCCAGCATCGATAGTTCCATTAGAGAGTGTGGCTGTGGAGGACAGACTCACCTATGTAGAGGATCCAGTTGAAATACTTGATCGTCAGGTTCGTAGGTTGAGAAATAAGGAAGTCGCTTCAGTGAAGGTTTTGTGGAGGAGTCAGTATGTAGAGGGAGCTACTTGGGAAGCAGAAGCATCCATGAAGGCCAAGTATCCCCATCTCTTTTCTTCCGATTCCGATTCAGCTCCATTTAGTAGTTCCGTTCCAGTCTCTCAGTTTAATCTTACATAAAATCAGTCTCCACATCATGTTCCTTCAGCTGTTCTTTCATTTTCAGCATATCTATATGTTCTTGGAACTCAGTTCAGTCCTAAATCAGGTCCTTATATGTAGTTGTAGGGATTGCAGCTTCTTCCCCCATACTGAGCTAGCTTAGGCCTCACTCGAGGATGAGCGTTCCCATGGGGGAGATATTGTAACACCTCAAAACATAGCTCAGATAAAATAATAGAAAATTGGTCAGCCATAGAGCCCTTCATGGGGCTGTGGTCCACCACACAAGCCATGGGGAGGCTCGTGGAGATGAGATAGAGCCACCAGGGCTCAGGCGTCAGACCACGGAGCCCACCACGGGCCGTGGTCCTAATGATGGGCCGTGGTGAGGCTCGTGAAGCTGAGCCATTAGGCCCCTAGCCCAAGTGAAGGATCACAGTGGCCGTCACGACTCGTGATCCTTTACATGGTCCGTGAAGTTTAACGTAGAGGGGGATGCCAGAAATAGTAGGTAAGCTGACCACGACCCACTTGACGGGCCGTGGTCCCTTAGACGGTCTGTCATAGGGTCCGTGGAAAGCCTCGCCTTATTTTAAGTAGGGGTCGTTTGGTCTTTTCCCCTATGCGTTGGACAGCTAAACTACGTCGTTTAACCCCTAAACTATATAGTTTTTGTCAGTTTTAGCCTAGTAACTTAATCAGAACCTACCCTAATAAATCATTCACCAAATATTTAATGATCTTAGAGCAAAACAGAGGGAAAAAGTTGAGTAGCCCTTCAAGAACATGCAACAAGGTTTCTTCAGTTCCAGCTCCGAAATCGAAAGATTTCTCCGTAGATTTTGTCACCAGGTATATGGGATTTCACTAATGAATTCCTTTCTTCCACTAGGTCCCTAGAATTCAGTAAGAATCTTGATTCCCTATGCATTGTTTAGACCTAAGGTTTCTAGAACTTTAGATAAATTGTTGCAATTTAGCTGTTATGGAATTCTAAATCATAATATCATGTTTTCATGACATTGTGCTCAGCTCCTTGCATGAAACTCAAAACCCTAGTTGTGTAGATTCGTTTAGTTCATAGATTACACTAGCTAGGTCAAATAAACAGATATACATTCCTCAGATTTTGAATGTTTCATTACAAGTACTAAAATGTTGCATTCTCAATTAGCATGTCAGAATATCGAGCTATCCAGTATAATTATTTATGTTACATTGTACACATTTCTACTTGGGAGTAGACTTAACATCGAATGGACTAGGTTTCAGCATAACCGTATAGTCCCACAACTACGTGCCCCGTAGGTTTATAAGTCCCCTCCATGGGCATCATATTTAGTGATCACGCTAGTCATTCCTTTATACCCTTGGACAGGAATATTGGGTCCTCTCGATGGGGCATATACATTGGACTCCACATTTAGCTCACGTGGTTTTATGCTGGTTATTAGTAGCTCCCACAGTCAGACCTTATTGCATTTGACCAGGTTTTCAGTTGTACTTCAATTTTCAGTTTTAGCATGCTATGTACTTGGTCATTGCATTTAGTTAAGTTCATTTCAGTATGTTTTCAGTATTTCCCAACATGTTCAGATTATATTTTTGCTTAGTATATTTTGTTCAACTTTTATCCTATCCTGCATGCTCAGTACATTCCAAGTACTGACACATACTCTGCGCTACATCCTTTCATGATGTAGGTTAAGGTACTCAACATCCAGCTCACGCATAGATCGACTCCCGACCTTTATTTCAGTAGCTTCAGTGGTGAGTCTTTATACTTCGAGGACAATATAATAGACATGTTTCTATATTTAGTCTTTTTATTCAGTTTCAGTATTTGCTTGAATTAGCTGAGGGCATATCCCAACAACTTTAGTCAGTAGAGGCTTTTTCAGACATAACATTAGATTCAGCTTTAGTTTTGAGTTTGATCTTGCAGTTGTTATTAAACTCATAGTCTTTTATATAATCAGATTAGAATTATGTATCCCTACTTTGTGTTAATTATGGTTTTAAGCTTCTGCATAGTATATTTTATTCAGTAATCTTTTAATATGCTTATGATATGCCAACTCGGGGTCACTCGTAATCCTAGGTTCCATGTATACGTCTAGGGGTAGCCTCGGGGTGTGACATCACCAAAGGTGACTGAAAGGTTAAATGATATCAACAAAATGCATGTTGATGATCCCGAACACCTATATCTGCATCATAAAATGATGCAAGTCGAATGACATCACTACATTGAATGTACGAGTATGTGATGAGGTTAGAGTAAACAATTATCTGGCTTGAATGACTGAAAGCAATAACTAACTGAACTTACAAGGCTTCAACAAATACTCACCTCAACTCAACTCAATACAAAGCAACCATGAAAGATGCAGTATTTAAAACATTATAAAATAGGAGATAAAACTCAATGGTGTATAGAAATAAAACAAAAAAACTCTTTACTCTTATTTGGGAGATTCTCTAACCGTCAACCATCACTATGACCAATGTGATGATACATAGTCTCACCCACGCTGCCAAAACTATCCTATACCTAGTCGGGGTATAGGACACCTCAACTAAATGGATGCACTAAGCTCTGCCCAAAGGCACTTATGATATATCTAAAAAGTATGATCATGTACCTATGTTGACATACATGGTTTATGAGGAACGTGAGTTGTGTGAGCTCATCTCCATATCAGTGCTCAATACTACTCCCAACAATATATACTCATGCTCAATGTTTAAAAACATACTCTTCCTCTGGTTTGAGATAATTGCCCAAACTATCCTCTTAAAAGAGTTATCTGCTCTTGAAATATCTTTGAACTCATAACTCATTAAGAAATCAAAGATTTTCTTTTATCAATGTAAAAACTGATACCTTTGGGAATACTTAGTTTCCTTATACTCTTACTCAATTCATACATGAAAACTCTTTCTCAAAAGTATATCAAAATCATATTGTAATATGATCATTTATGACTCAGGAAGTCATACTGCATAAACATTGATGGTAAATCTAGATACCATACTACTTAAACATTGATGACATACTCGCTTGTCATACTAATCATGTTTTAGAAACTCTTTCTCAAAACTCATCTTTACTTCCTCAAAACTCAGTTTAAAACTCAAGTAATGGCCATAAAAAGCTTCTGAAGATTTATAACTCAATTCATAGGGTTCATGCGGAAGTATGTACATGTACGAATCAACTTAGGGGTCTTAATAGCAATATGGAAATTTAGTACTCAGAACTCAATAACTATAGGACTCAAGAACTCAGAACTCACAACTCAACAATACTACTCCTCTCAAGAATACTCGATTCATAGAGTTCATGTGGAATTATGGGCATGAACGATTCAACTCAAGGATCTCAATAGCAATGTAGACTCATGAATACAAATCCTCTCATTCTCATACTCTTTTACTCAAGACTTAGTTTAAGTCTACGGTTGATTTCAAAAGAATTCTCAAAATTGACTCAAAGGACCCTCTTGAACTTTCCTCTTAATCTGTCTTCACTTTGAAATGTAATTTTAAAATTTATGATTAGGATATGTAGTATATTTCAATGATTAATGAAAACTTAGATGGTTAATATCAAGGAAAGAATGATGACACGATTCAAAGGAACACATATGGAACGAAGAACAGAAAAAAGAGGTCGGATGACCTTGGCATATCGGTGGCGCGTCGAGCCAACCCCCAAAGTACTGGGAGTGCTATGGGGAGCACTGCAGGCCATTTCCCCAGCCCAGACCAAGAAATCTGATGAATTTTCTTGTTAAACATTATGTCCTAACTCGTCTAGAATCGATTGGTTTCTTCTAAACTCTCTTTGATTTATAAACCCAACACAAATTCATTGAAAATCTCACTCAAATTCTATCAAGAAACACCACTTATTCGCAAGACCCTCACATCAAGAACTCAAAACCTATATTGATAAGGAATGAGGCTAAAACTCCATAACAACTCAAGAATCTTCACTTAAACGATTACATGAATAAATTAATGGAAGAACTACATTATTGGCATGAGGATGAAAAATTCCATCACTATGGGAAACCTCACATACCTGGAAAGAACCATGTTCTTGGCGAAAATCAACGAATCTTGAAGAACGCTTGAAAACCTCGCCTTTCTCCTCTTGAAACCTCTCTCTAAAAACCCCTCAGTGTTTTGAACATGAATGGTTATTTTAGAATCTGATTAAACCATTTATTGGGTCAGTAAAAACGTGTTAAGACAAGTGGGTAAAAGGAAAAGATCAAAATACCCTTTCCTTAAGCGAATGGAAAGCCTTAAATGGAGAACCTTCACTCAAATGAGCATAAATTTTTACTCGGACTTCAGAATTTAGCAAACTTGGCGGTGTTGGAAAGTGGACTCAAAGACCAAAGATTTGATAGGCCGTGGGCCACCTAACTCTTGATATTCTAAAAGATATGGTTGATTGAAGTTGACCCAAGTATAATCTCTTAGTGAAACTCAATCGGAAAGAAAGTTTTCAACTCAACTTTATGCTAGGGAATTTAAGCGGCCTTAACATCTAAGAAAATTTAGAATTGCTTGGTACAAATCTTATTCACCATATAGAATGACTCGAGTCTTAACTTAAAAAATTTCGGGATGTTACAGCTTCAAATAAGATGATTGTAAAAATCCCATCTCTCTATACACTTATGAAACTAGGAGGTGTTCAGGGCTGAAACAAACACATCCGTGAGAGCCTTAGACGGTAAAGGATTGATTGTGTGATATATGGTTGTCTAGGTATACACCAAAGCTTGACAGTTCAAATATATCAAATCTACCGATTGACCTAGTATATCTTACATATGTTCACTACGGAAACTTCAAAGGGAAACCTACTTATCCAGATGCAGTTAATTCTTACTTGAATATACACACTTGTCTGTTTATTTGTCTAATTACATTCATTCCCCATTCATGTGGGGGATTGTTGGGTTTTAAAAGGTATGAATGGAAAATGAAGAGTTGTGACGTTTATGAAGGGTTGTGACTTAAATGAAATGTTGCGACTTTTATTAAAAGTTGTGACTTTTATGAAGTGTTGTGACTTTTATGAAAAGTTGGTACTTCTATAGGTTGTGACCTTTCCGTAGGGTTGTAACTTTTCAAAGGGTTGTGACCTTTCCGATGAGGCACAATAAGCATATGTTCACACTACCCCCTGTTGTCTATAAATAGAGGGATTTCCTCACATTTTGAAGGACCAAATTTCTGGACTTCTTCTACTACTACTGAATTTAGTATTCTAAGTGTACTTTACTACTGTTGAGTGGTTCGCTGACATTGTGGGTACATGTATTGATATACCGACGAGTAAGATCGTTCTATCTTAGGAGGATATATTCCATTAACCTCGGGTACTTGAGGAGAATAATTTTCTTAAGGGGACACTGTGCATTCACCAAATTTTGTTCTAAGTATCTTAGGGATACATGATGAACAATATTTACTTTAACCTCTGGCAGTGAATTGAAATTCCAAAGACAATCAGCAAGGCTTCCTCCGGGTTTGAGAATCAACTCAGGTGTCATATACCTTTTTGTTCCCCTAATCATCAGTCCCTGTTTTTCTTTCACACCCTGTTCCAAAGTCATGGAGAGCTCAAAATCAACAATCTTGGCAGTTTCGTAGGTGCCCACAAGGATAATGTTATTTTTCCAATACATGATGTATCATGATACCTTTCCATACATGATGTATCATGATATCTTTTCGATACATGATGTATACTATATTACTCAGTAATACCAAAATAATTAAAATTTGAAGAAACAAAAAACTTTTAATAAGGCAATTCACTTCTTCTTCTATCTAAGAAGAAACTAAGAAGAAAGCATTTATAATGACCATTTTGAGTTATAAAGATGATCAATGAACAAAAAGCAAAAGTAAATGGCATATTACTAAAATAAGAAGTACCTAACATTTATAGTGAACATGGAAATTAATGTATATGTTTGTCATGACTCAGATTTTCAACTGTGATGACACTCGCCTATGACGAGTCAGTTGAGTCAAGACGTATATCAACCTAATTTTATAGTATGAGAGGAGCTAAGACATACAAGTCCAACAATTGAATTATAAATAAAGATAAAGCCAAATAATAATGTGAAAAGCAAAACAATCTCCAAAGAACTAATGTTACATTGTCATGAGCAAACCTATAAAAAAACAAAAAAAGTCATAAGCTAGATTGCATGTAACAGTTTTTGGTAAAGAGCTAAATCAAAGTCATTTTTGAAAGTAGTTGTCAAGACAACAATGTCAAGCATTCCTATATTTTCTTTAGCTATCATGTCTACTTCATATCAATCACTTTGATGCTGCCCCTTTCAACAGTAAAATAATCCCCACAGGAGGTGCTCGTTGTTCCATCCTGCAAGAACATCCAAAACATATTTATACTCAAGGAATTAGATAATTGATCTAGTCTCTCATGAGAACCAGAGAATGTACTATTAGAACTCTCCAACATGGACTGATGACATAACACATTTATACTCAAATAAAGCCAAACAAGTATCCCCACTTTCAAAAGGCATAATCTTCTGGATACACATGTAATTGTATTACCTCAAAATTCATTGAAAATGACAAAAAAATATAGAAATTATCAACGTACTTTAAGAATCACTACACAGGGTTGTGGATGCAAGTATAAGCAACTCAACATCATTTATAAGCGTTCTCATCACGAAATCTTTGCTACACATGAACTCCACCAGAGCACTATATCTCTTACACCTACATATATTAAAAATAAAAATCAATTTCTAGTAAAAACATACCTGGGGAAGGGGGCACTTCTACTTTGCAACCCTTACCCCTTTACGGATAGATATATAACGCAGAAGCTGACCTTTCTATCTCATTTGCAAAAAAATACAGTCCTATATCTTCTTTACTCTGAATATGATTGTTGA
This sequence comes from Solanum acaule, assembly GCA_036250505.1. Lineage (NCBI taxonomy): Eukaryota > Viridiplantae > Streptophyta > Magnoliopsida > Solanales > Solanaceae > Solanum > Solanum acaule. The sequence continues at coordinate 25,405 of JAJOOR010010447.1, read as the reverse complement.
ATAGACATTCCCAGATATCCCCACGGGGAACAAGTTCAAATTTAAGAGTATCAGGCAAAAGACCTGAGAACTCATACACCTTACATCTAACTTTTGAAGGAGGATGAACCTGGATATAAGTATTGAGCATCCCAGGCACAAATTCCAGAGCATCCCAGGTACAAATTCCAGAGCATCCCAGGTACAAATTCCAAAGCACCTCAAATGTCAAAACTTCCCTTTAAATGCAAAAGGAAGAGAGATTAGATCAATTATCATCTGACTAAGTAGTACACATTTAGATTATCATTATGTGATATATTTTTCAGTGCCTTACTCTTTATTTAGAGATACTAATGGCATCCCTACCAGCTTGTATGTACCCCAACTAATTCACTAGGCAACTTGTCTACCCCACATGCACAGATAGGCGCACCAGGTGTTGTAGCTTGTATTCAAACCTAGAATGTCCACGTTGTTACTCATATTCCTTAATTACTAGGGCATCTCCTCAAGGACAAACATTATGTTGTTGACAAAATGTATTATACATGTTTCCTTACTTGTCAATAAGGAAATTACAAAGAATAGGTTAATCATTTAGTTGACTACTAGTAAAGATGGGCCATCCAAAAAACATACGTGAGCTGAATTTGAATTAGTAATAATTGTACACGATGAAGGATACTTACATCTAGAAGGAGCTAGAGCAGGATAATAAGTATGTGTTGTAGATGAATTCATCATTTGACTCTCATTCACAGAATCGGGACTCCTATGCTCAATACTGGTAGAACCTCCCGGACCTAAAAAGAAAGGCTACATCAATTGGATGGAAGTACAAAAGTAAATAATTTTTTTTATGAAAGCTTTACAAATATTGATGGTGTAACAGAAATAATTTTGAAAGATAATATCAACTCTAGATATATGAACATCATTTTAAAAAAAAATTATTCAAAATTTATGCTAGAAGATGAAATTTCTGAAGAATAAAGGTATAAGAAAAGGACAAATCAAATCAAGTAATGAATACAAAATATGGTGGTGAACACTTATCCTTTAGATAATTGTAGTGTTTTTTCTTCTTTTCTTCAGTATTTTTTTTTGCAATTTGAAGATTTAGATTTTTTGTATATCCTGTTGATCCTAAAGGTCGCTACACTTTGCTCTCCTCACGAATAGAGTTTCAAATTTGAGCTCTAGGCATGCTAAAAATCCCTCGAGTCATGGTTGCCGTGGATTTGATTGACACAACTCTTAAGGAGACAATATTTATCAACAGAGATCCATATTTCTTGATGCTTGATAACAGACCAAGTGCTTCTTCAATAGGTAGATATCTCATTTTCCCGGTTCGTACCTCCTTTTCCTAGTTAATACAATGTCCACCAGGAAAGTCACTATGTTTCTTTGGTTGCACAACACTCTGACAAATCTTTACTAAGGCATGTAACTTGGATCCCTTAGAACGCAAATTTTCTACTCCACTTGATGAAGACATTATCCCTTTGATAATATCACATTCTTCACAACACCAATAAACTGGTGCATCAACATAATAGCGTAGCATGCAATATCTAAAAGAAAGAGAAAAACACAAACAAAATTTAAAAGTGGATCAGGATAATGTATGCATAAAAGTTACAGACAATATCAACGTGCTAAAAGGATTCCAAAAAGGAAATCAAAGTTGATAATCTAACTAGCAATTTCATTCAAGAGGAACAACCCCTTGTGTAAAAAGATGAACTTCTCTCTTAGAAATGTCAAGTAAACTAAAAAAAGAAGGGGTTAGGGATTAGGACAATGTTTGAGGTTTACAAAGAACATATAGATATGACACAAGGTGAAGAAGCTTGATAGAGAGTCATGGCTTACAACTTTCATAACTGATTGTCCACCTTTTCATGCTAGAGAGAGAGAGAACTTACCGATGCATGTCAATATTATTGCATTGATAACAAGTAATAATTTCTTTTTCAAAACACGTATCACTGCAAATTTCACAAATCTTTTTCTGCAAGTTCACATAGAAAACAAAACAAATTTAGAAATAGACAAACTCTTGATTGGAATTAAGATTACCATATGAAGAGAATGAAATACGTGGAGACAAAATGTCATCAGATATAGAAAGCTAAATTATAATCAACAAAATTAAGTTCTCATCTTCTTTAAGTTAACATGATTATCTTTCATAATAAATCCCCATTATATAGTAGAAGCATATCAACCAGTGCGTTCCAAGTATATTATTTAAGTTTATTGCTTTTTACTTAATTGTTATACCATTAGACATACTCTAGCTGCTGTTAACATCTTCTTTTGGACAGGAAAGGAGATTTCTCAAAACAACAAAGACAATCTGTTATAGAGGAAAAACCTTGATGCACAATAAATCTCTCTAGTCTATTTGTCTAGCTAAAAAATCACTACATAATAAAATCATTATCTTTGTAACAAACTGAAAAAGAAAAACCCAACCTTAGTGCAGTATGCATTGAACCTAAAATTTTAACAAATCAGTAAATTGATTTTGGAGTAAAATGTTCTAAAAACTAACTAAACTTGAATCCATGTATGTTAATTACTATTAGAACAAGGTATGAGCAAACATCCTAAGTAGCGAAACAACATCACAATATCCAAATCATGGAGGAAGTATAGAGTAAAAAACAAATTAGGACGTGAACAATTAAACTACACTGAAAGTAATTAGTAAAAAAGCACTCAGAAAAACAACAACATATTGATTACTCTTGCCTAATGTAGATAAAAAAATCAAAGTTACTAATAGTTGATACATTGTTTGACGATCAAATCTAGAACTTTAGTTCTACATTGTTAATGAAGGGGAAAGACAATATTTTGAGTAAATTGTCAAGATTTTCTCGTAATCTAGTAACTTAATGATATAGAACAAGTTATTACTCCTATTGTTAGAAAATTGAAACCTAATCAAATAATCTAATTTTGAACACTCCTTTATGTACGTTAAGGTGTTGAACACTCCTTTATTTATTTTATAATCATGATGTCCGAACGAGCTTGAGCAACATTGTCCATCCTTAGGAAAGATATTCTACTTTAAGCAAATTATTTTATATATCTTTTTAAGTAAAATGAAACAGATCTTTCGGATAAACCACACTAGACAAGTTCAGCTACCCTCCCTGACATTTCTAATGGGATATTGCCACACCAACCCAGTCACTCTTTCATGTGTTAAATAGCATATTAACAAATTTGACTTTTATTGTTTGCATATAAGAGGGGGAAATGAATTAAATAAGAATATAAATTCAAATTTAAAAAGACACACACTTAACCCACTCTAATCATCCCAAAAAGAATGTCGGCCTTTTGCCAAGGAGAAAAAAAGACAAATGCAGACACATTGATCGCATGAACAATCGGTATGGATAAAACTAGTACTTCCTCCATTTCAATTGATTTGATTTATTGTTATTTTTATATATTTTTAGAAAACAATTATTTATTTATTTATTTTGACAACTCTTTAATTTAATGATTCTTTTATAATTACAATATTATTGTGTTTTTTGTACTTTCTTAGACTCTCTGTCACAAGTAAAAATTAGACAAACAAGAAATGAAAATTGAAGGTGGAAATACTAAGTTAAAGTATAATATACTCTTCCATCTCAATTTATATAGCAACTTTAAATTTTGAGATTCAAGCGTTTCTTTTGACATAACTTTTTTTTCCATCTTTTAAATATTTTGAATTATTATTTATTATAACTTATAATACTTTTTTTATAATTAAAATTTGTAAATTTATTTTTAAAACCACAAAATTTTCATGTCGATATTCAATCAAAAGTAAGAAAAAATATAAACTCTTGGAATTCTAATCGTGCCACAGGTTCGTAGGAACTTACTAAAAAGGCTAGGATTTACCTGGTGGGCTGTCATCCCTTTTACCTCAGAGAGTGAGAGGCGATTTGCGCTCCACAGTGGCACTCCAACAAAGAAAAAATTATGAACGAGTCCTACACATCACATAACTTTTGGTCAAACAGAACTCTAATTTCAACTTCAACTTTGAAATATTCAAATAAAAATATATTTTCATGATTAAACGCCTACATAATTACAAATGATTCATGCTTGATAATCTTGTATGTGATTAGAGTTGTCACAATATCCAAAGAAACAAATTTAATAAATCAAGATAAATTAATCGTAACTATATTTTGTTTTGGAAAAAAAGAAGTCAATGACAACGTACATGTGAATTAACAAAGTTTTTTGATAGAATTTCAATTAAAATAAGGTTAAAAAGCACATACAAAAAGAACAGCGAAAATATAGACATCATACCATAAGTTGAAACTCTAATCTCAAAACTCTCAAATTAAAGTGTATAATATATGATAAGTTTCTCTCAACTCTCAAGGTATACCTCTATATATAGGTGAAAGTATGCATATTGTGTATATAGACAAAAGGATAAGAAGAAAAAAAAATTACTAAATGTAGATCCATAAACTATAATCCAGAATGTATAAGTAGATTATAAAAGGCAACTAATTAATTGTAATATGTCGACTAGCGGTGTACGAGTCAAACCATCAAATTAATCAATTGAAACGAGAACTAAGTCAAACTGCAAAAAAAAAGGGACTTGTAGTTTGATTTGGCATTGAGAAAAAAACTGACCACTCTTTATTTGATTTAGTATTGACAAAAAAAGAAGAAGTTAAATTAATCCAAAACAAACCGACATAATATATAATTTTTATTTTTATACAAAAAAGAATATCCAATAATTTTTGTTAATATATTTTAAATTAGTTTATACATTTCAATGTTTAGATATGTTATTTTTGTGGAAGGGAAGTGACTATCCATTCGAAAGATATAGGTTCTTTCCCTACAAATTTTAAGAATCAATAAATTAATATTACTATCAGGAAAAAAGGAAATTAATTAGTGAAAATAAAAAGAAAATTTATCCGATCAAATACGAAGTCAAATTCGAAATCTAGTGAACCATGATGATGACCACCCCCAGGAGTCTCTCTTCTCAACCCTTTAATAGTTAGGATAAGTATTTTTACTCAAAAGTACAAAATGTATCCTCTTCACCTTCACAATGGGGAAGAAATAATTTTTATTTTCTCTTCAACGTATTTTCTTCCAATTTCCATTTTTCATTACTTCTCGTACTTAAAGCTTAGCCTTTAGTGAAACCCAATAATCCCTATATGAGTGGGGAATGACTATATTATGAAAATATGCATGAAATATTGTGTGATATAAAAATAAGAATTTATCACATATGGATAAGAATGTTTTCCTATGAACTCTTATTGTGAACATATATTAGGTAAACTTGGTAAATCAATAGATTCAATATCTTTGAACTGTCGAGCTTTTACTTATACCTAAATAACATATCTCACACAAACAATCCTTAACCCTTCTTGGTTCTCACTATTGTGTCCATTTCAGTCATGAACACTAAATAATATCATAAGTGTGTAGAGAACTGGTCTTACACAATTTTTATATGAGTTTTCTCTCAAAATTCACTTTCAATTATAAGTAATAATAGTAGTTTTTCGTATATAAATCAATGATATTTTTCTTTTGTTTTCTTCCTATTTATTCAGATTCCTCTTAGTTGTGTTCATTACCATAACTTTTCAAGGAACATGTTCATTATTGAATGATAATACAAACTAATGGGTATTTTAATTAGTTTTTAGAACTTGTGGGTATAACTATATTTCTTTAAAAGTTAAATATTTCTCAGAAAATCTATAGTCATACGGGCAAAGAATCTGTGTCTTAATTTTAGCATTAATTACTTATTATCCAAATCATGTAAAAAATCTAATACTCCCATTATTCCATATTAATGAATTTGTGAGGCAATGGAAAATAATCAAGAAAAATATTCAAGAACATAATTTAAACCATATTTTCCACTATTACCCTTTGTGAGAACATAATATAACTTTGTAAGTGGAACTTATCTCCTATAAATATAAAACTCCATCAAAGGAAAGGACAAATATGGAAAAAAATTCAAACATCGTCCATCTTGAAGTTTTATAGAAAATATATTATATAAAGCTTCATTAAATAAAAGGATAAATATGGAAAAAAGTTCAAACATTCATCTTAAACTTTGAACAATGAAAAAACCCTCAAAAATTCGATTACTCCGGAATAGAGGGAGTACTAAGTAATTAATTGGGATAGTTTAGTAAAATAGTCATGTCTAGAGATTATCGAAATTCAATTAACAAATAAAAGTGGGTGAAAAAGAAATTGTAGCAAAACATATGAGTTGTGTGTTGTGTTAGACCATTTCAGACCTTCTTTTCTTTGTTTGTCTGTGTGCCACCTTGGATCACAAATGGAACCAAACAACATTCATCAGGCACACATGGTAAAATTCTACTCATTTATATTACTATTTCTTTGATTTACCCATATCTAATGTTTATGTGATTCTACACTTGGTTTCTTTTTTATGGCAAAGATAGATAATCTTTTTGGAATGACGATTAGCATTGGGATTAAGTATTTTTTCCCCTGTTTTATGGGAAATATAAAAGGAAAAATTGTAAATGTGGAGTGTTTAATTTTTTTTGAAAGATGTGTTTCATTTAACTCTACTTTATTGAAGAATATTTTGGATTTCTGATTCTAGTTTGATTTTTAATTATGCGATACCTAGCAAAAATATATATTATAAAAATTGATAGTTGTCGTTTCTTCAAATTGAATTTGTGAAAAATATCCTTATAGTTCAAGGATCGAAAAAGTTCGATACTTATTAAGTAATTTAGATTAATGCTCTAAGACAAAGTTCGATACTTAGATTATATGCCTCCTCCTTGAACACATGTGACCCTCACAACAATTCAATTTCATCCTTGAGTCTCAATTTTTTTCTAACAAACACTTGATAATCTTACCCGATGGGTGGTGTCATCACTCGAGCATTGCACATCTTTCTCATCACTTACTCATTTGACACATATGGAATTCAACATGAATTGGAACTTATTGCTTTAAGCTCATAGCACAATCAAGGGTAGAAATCTCTCCTTTACAAACCTATTTTTTAAATGTTTGTGTAGCCTCTCAATCATCTATGTGATCATCAATAAACTCTAATTCTCTGATACCACTTACGAACTTGATAGGTACATAGAAGTGAAAGGTAAAGAATCTCATAAAACATTGAGTAATTCATTAAGTGAAAAGTAAAAATAAAAAGATATAACATCATAAAAAGCCTATGCGAGGCTACATTAGGAATTTTACAAGATAAAACATGACATGAGTATGGTATAGATGTAAATTCTAAGTCGCACATGAGACAAGACCCTTACAATACCCAGAAACATACAAAAAAAATGTCACTTCCTAATCAAAAGTTCCTCAATGATATATAAGACTCACCACAACCAATAGAATGAGTGAAGTGCTTAGCGAGGATCAACACCGCCTTGAGAGTCCATATGTGCATCACAAAAAGATGCAGTACTCACATGATGAGTTGAACCCAAATATAAAAGAATATAAGAGAATATAAGTTTGTACTACCACCAACTTATTGCAATAATAAAGTACAAACCAACAAACCAAATTTCTTGTCATGTATTAAAGTGCTTCTTAAGGAGGAGCACTGAAGGTGTTTCAGTCTGGATGAGATAAAACCAAAGAATATTCAAGGAAAATAATTTTTTTCCTATCTGTAGTTTACAGATAATACTTGGAATGAAGTGGATATATGTTTGCTGCAAAAGATTGATTTATTACATACATAAGGATGTGAGCTGAATGAACATGAAAACATGATTTTGTTGATTATGATTTACCTTTGTGCAATTGTTGACATTTTTTTTTCCTCATTCTTCATTTTATTCATATGGTAATGTTGATTCTGAATTTCTTGTCTTTTCTTATGTACTTGCAGGAAAAAACTTTGTGAAATTTTTGGTGATATAGGTTTTCTAGAAGCAATTATTACCTGCTATAAGTGTAAAAATGTTGACGTGCACCAGTAAGTCCTCTATCTCTCAATTTTTAGCATGTAAAGATAGTCAGATGAGTTGAAAGTCATGACTCTCATATATATATATATTCTCTGTAAACCTCAAACATTGTCCCAATCCAGAACCCTTTTTTTTGTTGACTTGCCATTTCTAAGGGACAAGTTCATCTTTTCACACAAGGGGATGTTCCTCTTGAAGGAAATAGCTAGTTAGAATATCAGCTTTGCTTTCCTTTTTTGGAATCTTAAATAGGTATTACTGTGGAGTAGAACTAAAATCCTAAATGGAAGTAATATTACCTCTTAGGGAGAGTAAGGAATTTTCCTTTTTTGTTTTTCTAAGTATTCGCATTGAAGCCCGACTAATTTTGGATTTGCATTGTCTAGGTCACATACTACCTCCAACAAATGATTTTTCTATACTCATGTCTAATCTTTCTGGCATTCAGATCCTAATGGTATTGTATAGTTGGTTTCACCTAAGGGGTACATTGCTTCTTAAATTAGCATGTTGTGGCATTTAATTCTCTTAAAAACTACTTGTATTTTTTTTTTATAAATACATAGTCTTCTTCCTGTTCTAAAAAAATCTAATTTTCTCTTCCTTTCAGAAATTGAATGTCAGGCTATTATGTTGATGCACCAGTTGATTGGTGTTGTGAAGAATGTGATATTGGCAAAGGAATTATGTCTTCATCACATGGACTAGAAATTGTGCAATTCAAGGAATTCTCTGCAATGATTTTTCAGCAACCAAAGAAACATAGTAAGTTTCCTCGTGGGAGTGCGAATCGTATTAACTGGGAAAAAGAGGTAAAGATTGCGAAAGTGAGATAACTACTTGTTAGAGAAGCACTTGGTCTTCCATGAGGCATCGAGAAATATGGATCTCCACTGATAAATATTGTCTCTTCAAGAGTTGTGCCAACTGAATCCATGGTAATCGTGACTCAAGGACATTTTAGCAATCCTTGTGTTCAAATTTCAAATTCTTTTCTTGAGAAGAGTGCAGTGCAGCGGTCTTTAGGATCAACAGGATACACAAAACCTCAGAATCTTCAAAATGCAAAAAATCACTAAACAGAGCCAAAAAATAGTACAATTATCTAAAGGTTAAGTGCTCACCAACATCTTTTGTATTCATTAATTTGTTTAATTTGTCCTCTTCTTATACCTCTCTCCTTCAGAAATTTCATTTTCTATCATTTACTTCTATACTTTCATTCAACTGATGTAACCTATTTTTAGGTCCAACTAGTTCTACCATTCTGGAGCATAGGAGTCCTGCTGCTGTGAATGAGAGTTGAATGAAGAATTCATCTATGGAACACCCTTGTGATCCTGCTCTAGTTCTTTCCTAGAAGTAAGTACCATTCATGAATGCACATTAATTTCTAACATAGTATAACGCAGGGTAAACTGACCTCCAAAATTTCAAATTCAGCAAAACAGTCTGTTGCATATTTCTCCCTGGTTACCTTGTGACTTCTTTTGATGCAGTAAGTTAGTCATTAGTATATGAGTTTAAGAAATTCCCCTCGTGTGATGGACATGTTGCCTAGAAAATTAGTTGGGGTGCAAAAAAGCTCTAGGGATGCCATTAGTATAGGTAAAAAAATGAATAGGGCACATTATAATATATGCCTAACTATGGGAAAGAGTTCTGCTCATAAGTAGTATTTGTGACATAATGATAATCTGAATAGATATTGGTTAGTGAGACTGTAGTAAACTTGATTACCATTATGGATAAAATCCTTGAGGACTTGAAGTCATTTCCACTTATGTCATTGTATTATGGACCATCTGATTTTTTTCAAGTAAGGGAAAGAAGAAATTGTAGGTAAGTCGGTTATATGGGAGCTATATATTGTTAATTTACTAAAAAAATTCAATTCTGTAACTTAAAAAGATGTAAAGTTCAAAATTATGTGGAACTTTCTATTTATGTTTTTTTTGCCTGAGAAATTACTTCATGGATTTATTTTTGTGTCCTTGAAACTCAAATATGCCTTTCTTTATGAGTCAAAAAACAGAGAAGTTTCCCTTTGATTATATATATATATATATATATCTTTTCTTTACTTGAAGAATTCACTCCACTCGACAGGAATACAAGTTCACTTTCCTATAATAATTAGTCCTTCTCTTATTTGCATTTTAGGGGAAGTTTTGACATCTTAGGTGCACTGAAACTTGCACCTGAGATATTCAATAATTGTATCCAGGCTCATCCTCCTTGCAGAGTTCGACGTAAGGTGTATACGTTCTTAGGACTATTGCCCGATACTCTTAAACTTGAACTAGTTCCGCGTGGGGATATCTGGCCAAGTTTATTCAACAAACATTGTCTGGGTAATGAAGACATAGGATTGTATTTCTTCACAAGTGGGAGAAGAAGGTCAGCTTCTACCCTGTATATCTATCTCAAAAGGGATAATGGTTGCGAAGTAGAAGTGCGCCCTTGCCCAGGAATATTTTTATTAGAAATTGATTTGCATTTCTCATTATATGTAGGTCTGAGAGATATATTTACCTGGTGAAGTTCATGCGCACCAAGTATTTGGTGATGAGAACTCTTATCAATGAGTTTGAGTTGCTTATACTAGCATCCACAACCTTGTGAAGTGATTCTCAAAGTACACTTATTGTCTCTATGTTCTTTTCTTATTTTCTTATTCCCTTTCATGAATTTTTAGGTAATATGTATATTCAATTATGCTTTATAGAAGATCAATTTTCCTTTCTATCCAGAAGATTATTCCTTTTTTAGTTGGCAATACTTGTTTGGTTCCATTTGAATTTAAATGCTTTAATGCGGTAAGTCATCAGGCCAAGTTGTAAAAGTATTGATTGTACAATCGGGGGCTGAAATATATATAACTTGGATTGTTTTATCTGTAGTTTGTGTGCCTTGAATGTAAGTTCAAATTCAGGAGCTTCATTTCACCCTGTGTATGTTCTTGTAGGATGGAATAGTGAGCACTTCATGTGGGGACTATTTTACCACATGAGACAAGACATAGATGGATGTGTTGAAGGAGGAAGCAACAAAGTGATTGATATGGAGATAGACATGATAACTGGAGAAGATGTAGGAACGTTGCACATTGTGCTCCACTCATGGTCGTAGATCTGTTCACAACGAGTTTTCTTCATTTAGTTCTATCTTTTTCTTTCTTTTTTAATCCGGCTAATTCTATCTAACTATATGTGTGCAACTTCTATCTGAATCGTATCTTTTGTTTGGATTATTCGACTCTAGTGTTAGACTCCTTGTACTATTTGTTACAAACAAAAATCAACAATTAGATTTTACGGTCAATATGTGAGTATTGAGTTATTTAATTGTTGATCTCTTGAATTCCTATTAGATTTATGGTCAGTATGTGAATTTAGAATGGAACAAGTTGCTTAAAACAACTCAATTGGTATGGCGCGGTCTTCACTATCTTCAACACATGCAAATTAAAGAACATGTATCACTAGAATTGAAATGTTTGAAGACATATTATGGAAAAGATACTTTTCCTTGTGGTATGTATTGCTTCCAATTGTACACGCAAGAGTGGCTCTAAAAGAGTTGAATTATTGAATCCAAAGGACTTGTCGATAAACTGTTTTAATAAAGTATGTTAGTCTAATTATTTATTGAAGAGTGCCAAAAGAATTTGAATTATAAAGAAAAGAATGCAAGAATTAAATAATAATATTACTTACAATGGTTGGAAAATTCCAGCGTTGCACATGATTAAGGCTTCATGTATCACATTTCATGTATGAATTAACTACAATTATCAAATTATTGATTTAGAGTGTTGATTTTATGATCATGATCTCTCGACCTCTAATTGCCTACTCTAATCGATTGTCTAACTACATTGTTGAGAGGGGATAGATAGAACTCAATTGGTGAGCATTTATATTTCAACATGTTTCGTAACTAAGCTCGGTGTTCATCTGGGTGTCTATCCTGAACACGAATCTGAACAAGTGATATGCAAGAGATATTGATCTCTTTGTATTCTTTGATCTATCTACCTCTCTGTGTCTTGAGTTCAAGAATAAACAATGTATTTATCTCTATGGTGATCAAGCATGAAATACTAAAATGAGAATACAAAAGTAATTTAAGTGATAACCAATCAAAACAATTGATGTTCAATAATTACTCATAGGTACAACCCAGAACAAAGGCTTTTTAAGCTACTAATGCCTAGGAAAAGAAGAAAAAGAAAAGAACACTAAAAAGTATTGACAAATATAAAATATGTTATGGAAGTTGTTCCCCCACAAAATATCCCTAGGGGCCTATTTATGGAGTTTAGGAATAAATATTTCCACTTCTTCTCCAATTAGGAATCCTAAATTAACTAAAATTTGTCTGGAAAGTTGGGGATGGCCTAGAGCAGCACGCCATGATTGCTGGGGCAGCATGCCACCAGTGCACCAAAGTTGCTCCAGGTGTGGGTAAAGAACATGTGGGTAAATCGTAGTAAACGGGCATATAAATACGCCTTAGACAACCATCCCACACTTAAGCCTTTGTTCGTCCTCGAGCAAGCATTAGAACTCATCTAAAATAAAATACAAACTAGGGATGCCACCACTTTGGTTGATACAAGCAATAAGGTCGTACACACTTTTCAAAATATCAAGTAAACTTCTCAATCATTATGCAAGATATACACATAAACAACAAATCTCTAACCTCCTAACTTCAAGAAAAGACTGAACTCATCAAATTTAAGCTTTCTCGCCTATTTTTATCAAAGAAAGCTAATAAAATGGCATATCTATCATGAAACAAATGCCCTCTCAAGAAGAATGGTCCACACACTCAATTCAAAAGATTGAATATAAATTAAGGACTTAGCATCAAAGAATAACTCTCACACTCACAAATAAAATTCACATGAATGTACAAAGAACCATAGGCTTGCCCATTATTTACATCTCCACTAATTAAGCATGCTTGAATAGAGTCAAATAGGACTTTAATGGGCTGTAATGTGGGCTATAGTGAATTACACTTCTCTAAGCAATTTGAACTTTTAGACTTCATCACCCATTATTTTATTCTCTTTATTTTCAGTCTTCTCTTCAACAATTATTTCACAAGTAGTTCTCATCATCTCAAGAATGTTTCAGTCATTTTTTTGCTCAAAGAATTTTTTTTATCCTATTTTTTCCTATCACATTCTTTCAAATAGGGATTTTTCATCACTTTGTAGCTATCATTGATTACTTTTTTCACTCAATTATCCCTTTTTCTTTAGATTTTCCAATTATAACCAGTCCATACTACAGTGTTCAAAGAAGCAATCTACAAAAACTAGGGATTTAACAAAAGAGTTAACAAAAAAATATGGCTACCAATAAAAGGCTACATGCTCAAAAAGGGTTAAGTAGTGGTATAATATCTGAAAAGGTTAAAATTTACAAGAAAAATCAAAGAAAGCCTATTATCATCTCCTAAACAAAGCAACACTTTTTATTTTGCTTCAAGAACATGCATGACAAGTTCTAGACTAAGATGAAAAACATGGAATAAACAAATTCTCATCACACATAGCACAAGTATCAAATAAGATGGATCAATTCCACTTCTAAGAGATACATGACCATAACAAACTACAAAATAAAATTAGCTATTTACAAAGTCACAACCATGAGCCTAGGTGTCAAATAGTCTATAATTTCCTTATCAATCAAGCATTCACAAGGAAGTACTACTCAAAATTAGGCCTAAATAGAAAGTATCACACAACTAAAAAGGGTCTTTGCTTTTCTCGCCAAAAAGAGGAATAAAAATAATAAAAGAAAAATTTACTCCTTAAAAAATGATACTTGGTTCAAAGGGACTATCCTTAGGAAATGAACCAAAAACAAAAGCCGAGGAACCCATCCTAAAAAAATGAAAGACTAAATAAAATAGTAAAAACTAGGAATTCATTCCTCCACCCCAAATTTTAAAAAATGCTATATCCCCAAAGCATCAATTAAAATTTAAAACAAGGGTTAGAAAAACTCCCTGAGGTATCTAGGGCTAGCTTGTAGCATGTTCTCTCAATTTTCATCAATGGTCATATGCACCACACTTAAGCTCAAACGTGCTCTTTTGCTTCAATTTTTTGGGTACTCAGACTTCTCCTAATGTGCAAAAACAACAAATAAAAAAGTAACACCAATAAAATAAAATCAGAAGCTATACTACATTTGTTGACAACCTAGAATCGACAGAAGAATTATGCAGATTGGAGAGTTCGAGCCCTAGTGTTCATGGAGGGTGATAATGTTTGGCTTCGAGTGTCATCTATGAAGGGTGTGATGAGGTTTGGAAAGACCGACAATCTTAGACCTAGATTCATTGGACCCTTTGAGATCGTGGGTCGTGTGGGAGAGGTGGCCTATAAGTTGGCCTTGCCACCTTGTTTGTCAGCTCTACATCTTGTATTTCATGTTTCCATGCTTTGGATGTATGTTCTAGAAAAGTCCATGTATTTTCCCTTGATTTAGTTGAGTTGGATCTGGGCTTATCTTTTGAGAAGGATCCTATAGCCATTTTGGATATACAGGTCCGAAAGCTTAGGACCAAAGAGATTGCTTCAGTAAAGGTGCAGTGGAAGCAACGTTCAGTTGGTGAGGTGACTTGGGAGATAGAGTCGAATATGTGTTCTAGATATCCTCAACTTTTTTAAGCTTGAAGTACTTTCTTTTGCTTTATGTTCGAGGACGAACATTTCTTTTAGTGGTAGATAATGTAATGAGCCGGTTGGTCATTTTTTGTTTTTTAGTGAAATGTACCATTTTTCCCTCCCGATATTGACCACGGGTTTTCTATATTTGAGTTCTGAAAGTTTGATTTTGACTTTGAGTTAGAAGTTGAGAATTTAGTTAGTTTTGAGTTTGAAAGGCTTATATTGTTAAGAAAGTGATTTTCGGTGTCTTTTGGAGTTTCGATAGTCGGAATGGAATTCCACTGATTCCATCAACCCCGAAATGTGAAATTTGACCTATGAGGGTTGTCAGTTTCTGATTCGGAGTCATTTTGAGGATTTGAAGTCCTAAGTTGTGAAATTATGAAAATTTGGCCTTTAGGTTGACTTTGGTTAACTTTAGGGTTTGGAGGCTCAAATCAAATTTATGAGAGTTCCGTTGAATTTGGGTGATGATTTTGGGCTTAGGTGAGGTCTTGGTTGATATTTGAGAGGTCTCAAGCTTGTTTAAGTCTTTTAGACGTCGAGTAGTTTCTTTTAGTTTTCACGAATGTCGGGTCAAGAAGACTTAAGATTCTTTTTTGACTATCCATTGAGTCTGGAACATCGAGTATAATTAATTTGCATATGTGGTTTGTATATTCAGGGTTCCCAACCAATCCTGAGGATCCTTTTTAAAAAGATTTTATGACTTGTCTCTTTTGCTGGTTTTTTGTTCTAGTGCATGAAGATTTTGGTCATCGCGATCGTGAGGCTCCATCTTCACGATCACATAGCACTAATTTGAGGTGTATCGCGATCGCATGGGCCTTTCTGCGATCACAATGGTCAACTTTTTTGAGTTGATTATTTTTACTCAACAGGATTGCATGACTCTAGGTCGTGATCACAATGAGCATTTGAGTCTTGGGCATAATGTTTTTCTAAAATCGGGGTTTCAACCTAATTTCACCATTTTTGAGTTTTGGAACCTTTGGTGTGGTGATTTGGACTAGATTTTTGAGGAAAAACTTTTGGGTAACTATTCTTAACTCTAAATTTTCTATTGCCCATTATTAATTATGGATTTAAGTGTTCAAATAAAACTTTTGAAATTTGAATTTTGGGGTTATCTTCAAGAACCTAGCAAAATGGTGATTGTGAACTGATTTGAAGTCCCTTTTTGAAATGATTTCACCAATGAGTTCCTAAGGCCTTGATTAACATTCTCAAGTATTAAATTTCAGATTCAAACCTTATTTTTGGAATTGAGTTTTGCGTTGATTGACCCACTTTTCAAAGAATTGATGTGAGTATTGTTGTTTCCAGAAAATTATTTGTTAATACTTGATTTTTATAGATTGTGTGGCTTTGGAAGTGATTCTGGAGGGGAAGGGCTTCACTCTTGGAGTGATTATTGATTGATTTAAGGTAAGTGATCTCCTAAACCTTTTATTGTAGTAGAATTCATGTATTACGTTGCTTCCAATTGCACACACGAGTGTACATGGTCATGCAAGTAATATAGTGGCTCTAAAAGAACCGGATTATCAAACCCAATGCACTTGTCGATTAACTATTTTATTAAATTATACTAGTCTAATTATTTATTCAAGAGTGCCAAAAGAATTTGACTTTTATTTGTAAATAAAAGAATGCAAAAATTAAATAATAAAATTAACTTACAATGTTTGGGACAATTGTTGGCTACAACATGCATAGGGTTTCATGTGTCGCATCTCATGTAATGAATTAACTAAGGTTATCAAATTACTAATTTATAGGGTTGATTTTATAATCATGATCTCCTAACCTCTAATTTCCTACTGCAATTAACTATCTAACTATATCGTTGAGCAGGGATAGACAGACTCAATTGGGGAGCATTCATATTTCATCTTGTTTAGTAACCAAGCTCGGTGTTCGTCCGGGTGTCAATACTGAACACGAATCTGAACAAGTGATGTGAAAGAGAGATCAAACTCTTTGTATTCTTTGGTCTATCTAACTCTCCGTCTCCAAGTCCAATAATAGATAATATGTTTATCTCTATGGTGGCCAATCATGAAATACTAAAACAATAATACAAAAAGTAATTTAAGTGATAACCAACATTAATTCAAAATAATTGATGTTTAACAATTACCCATAGCTACAAACCTAGAACAAGAGTCTCTAGCTACTAATGTCTAAGAAAAGAAAAAGAAGGAAAGAAAAAGAAAAAAAGAACCCTAAGAAGTGTTGACGGCTTTTCCCTACAAAGTATATTCCTTCTTAATAATTATTCTCATGGGCTATTTATAAAGGTAGAAAATCCTAAATAAAATAGTTGAGTCTAAAACAAATTGGGAAACCCAAAACAAAAAAAATTGAAATTCGTTGTTGTACACCATGTGAAACCGCCTCAAAATTTGAGGGGGCCTTCTATTTATGCCACATGGCAATGAGATAACAAACATCACTTTACTTTCTTCACTTTTGGCTAAAAATTCCAATATATTGACTTATTAATATAATATTCAATTTAATCTATTAAACTGTTTGCTTGATTTCCTTCCATAATCTTTCACCTTTAATTCATTTTGGCTCCAGATTTCTTCATCTTTACACTAATTTACTCCTACAAATAAAATACACTATTTACCCCAATCCATAAAATTCATGCTCAAAAAAGATAAATAAAAATACTTAATGTGAGACCAATAATGATTAAAAATATGTATATTTGGTCTCACAGCATATTCCTTTTGTGGTTTGCATTTTGGGAGTAATGGGGATGAAATCAAGGGTTAATTGTCCACTTGCTAAATCTTAATGAATAAAAAGGGGTTGAAATTGAAAAGGCTATGTGACGAAAATGATGATGAGAATTTCCTTTTTGCGACCCTTATAGTTGATTGATGAAATGCTTGATAGCATGAATGTAGATTTGGATTGCATGAATTATTGTCTCTTCGATGTGGTGTGATATTGCTTGTGTGCACTGATTGTTGAACACCGTGATGAGACATGTAAAGTTTATGATGCCGAGGTCATTCCTGGCAAGTTCTATTATGTCGAGGTCATTTTCGCCAAGTGTTGTGATGTTGAGGTCATTTTTGGCTAGAGGATTAATATGAAGCTAATAGGAAATTGTTCCGTCTAGAGATATGGTGCCGATGAGAAATGGTTCCAGTGAGGGGTCGATTATTGTGACTTGAGACATTTGATACGTAAGTGTGATAAACGCTCAACTACCCCTCATCCAACACTAGGTGTAGGCGATCGTAATCTAGTATAAAACCCAACGAAGAGTTGGTATCGAACCCACAAGGACCGGTACAAGTTTGAATTCAGTTACGAAGTTATAAACGTGGTCTAATTGGTTATAGGAATAGAAATTATCGAAAACATTTAGCTAAATCGAAGGGGTCGACAACGAATATCAGATGGGGGGTTTGGTTTGTCAATTAGCAACTACAACAATTACTAAAACAGGGGAAACAATAAGTAAAGAGGAATTCTGGGGGATGTGATCGATTATGAGCTAACTTTGCTATATGGGTAATTGTAGTTTACTAATAATTGTTGAATCTCAGTGATGTAGGCTAGACTATAGATGCAATAGCTTTGTCTCGAACAACTATTACGATTCAAGCGAGTTCTCTCGAACCTCGATAAGCTTAACACTATAAACAACCCAATACCTCAATTTTCCACTCTCTCGAGCTAGATAGGTAGGATTGGATTAAGATTCACTCTCTCGAGCTGAACCCAGAAACACACAATCTCCACAATCATCAATCGATAACCTTATTTCTAAAGCTTCTCTCTCAAGCAAGCCCATAACACCAAGTTAGAATTGCATTTGCATCTGCAATTTATAGCTGAATACATATCTGCCAATTAAACCCACTTCAAATAAACATTTAAATCAGTAAACAACAATACCCATAAGCTAATTAACGCAAATAATCACATGATCAGACCCCAAGATTTGGGGTTTTAGCCACACATCATAAAAAGTATGAAATCAACACCGATTTCATTCTCCATAGTTGGGTATTAATCTCCAAATCCTTACAATGATTCAAAGTAGCTTCAATTTCAAAACCCAATTCAAAATCTACTTGAAAAACTTTTCAAAACTAAGCAGTATAATATTTTTGTGTACAAAATATGAGTCTAACAATGATCGGGGCCCTTTTGCTCTCTCAAAAATCAATTTATACTCTTTCAAATTTGGCTTTCGGGGTCATTCAGTGGTATAAGTCGAGTGTTGCCAAACCAGTCAGCGACACGCTAAATGCTCTTTCCATCACCTTTTAATCCTATGTTATCACCATTTTGGTACTGTAAAATTAGGCGGTCGAGGTCGGGGTCGCTGACCTAGTCGGCGATGTGCCATTCTTCCTTCCTGATCGCCATTTTTGCTTGTGTCTACACCAATAGTTTTGTAACATTAGGCGATCTGGACCTCCTTTGCCAATAAAATTGGCGTGTCGCAGAAGGGTATGTTACCTTGCCCAATTGCTCTTATCCAAGGGTTAGCACTCTGTAACTTTAGGTGGGCAAAGGGACTACTCGGCGAATCACTGAGTGTCTTCAGCGGTCTTCAGCTTTGCTTTTCTTTTTTCTTTTGTCCATTTATGTCCTTGCCTTGCTCTCTTGCCTTTTTATCTGCAAATTAGCAGTTAAAGCAACGGTTTAGAGCATAAAATAGGCATTGAGGACACTATTACTATGAATAACAGGCCCTAAATAAGTCAAAATCTCAAGCTCATCAACACCCCCAACTTAAACTTTTGCTTGTCCTCAAGTAAAACTCAAGATCAATTAGTTCAATAAGGATGTCTACAAACAGTGATACTCAAGATTCAACATAAGTGCACACAAGAGGCTCAAAGTACACATACAAGGTTAAATTGTGCACTCTAGGTTTCAAATTGTGACTAACCCTCATCAAATAAAACTCAAGCTCATAATGCTTGGTTCGAATGCAGTTTCAAGCGCAACAAAAGCATTTAAATGCCCTCACACGAAGAACGATTTCATGCTCACACAATGATTCATCAACAATTTAGAATTCCGTAATCAAACACAACTCTCACACTCCTAAAGTTTAACACAAGCATGACTCTACCCATAGGCTTTCCCTTATTTTTCCAATCAACATTATTTTCAGCTCACTCAAGATCACAAAGGTCTTGCAAGGCTTGTTACAGGGCAGAGTGTAAAAGTATGATCATTTTGGTTCAGTGGCTTCTACCTTCATCAAGTATTTCTTGCAAATCACTTTTTCTCCTTCTCTTTCACATTCTATGATGTTCACAATCCACCTTATTATTCATTTAGGCATGGCTTATTGGATACCCCATTTCGTTTGCTCCTTTCACAAGCTTTATTTCAAAAACTCTTCTTTTTTTTCAATCTTTTTTTTATGTGGAGGGGTTCAATCTTTTTCATCATGAACCTTCAAATGCAAATTTTTAACATTCCTTGAGTTTCCTTCTTTTTCACCACACCCCCAACTTAGGCTTTTTGGCTAAGTTGGCTATTCAAAAAAACCAAAACTTCATGAAGGTTATGGGTGATGGGAAAAATAGGTCAAAGTAGTTCAAGTTTCTTCCAAGAAAAGGATAGGCTCAAAAAGGTGCCAAGCTAGGTTCACACTTCTCACAAGGTGGCCACAAAGAGGTATACTATCAATTTAGTTTCACTTTTCACAAATTTATCCTAAGATCATTTCAGTCGTTTGCTTCAATCTATCAATTGGACTAACTGGGCAAGTTCTAGGCATCATCAAGCACAATATTCAAGACAACCTCACCACACATGCCATTCCACACAGTTCTCAAACAAGACTCTACACTTTCTAGCTAGCGTGCAATGATCATCACAAGAGATCGATTCGACAACTCGCTAGTCATAACAAGATGCTAGGATTTCACATATAACCTATGTAACTCACTCTGCCTCATCGTAGCCGCACACTCATGTCGTTAAATTAAGAACACTATTCAAGTCATCAGTATTAATCACAACCAACACTCAAAACATGCAAGGGAACAACCACATTCAAACAATCAGGAGGTGGTATGCAAAGCAAGTCTGAGCAAGTTCCCACCCCACCAAAAATAACTAACATTGTCCTTAATGTAAAAAGAAAAACAACACGAAATAAAGACAGAAGTAAAAAGACAATAGAACTGAGTGAGAAGACTAGGGTTAGGAGGATTCTTCACTGACTGGCCAGTTGGCGAAGTACTGTGGAGAGCGCCGAACCATTTGGCGCACCGCCTAACTGTGTGAAACTCACCAAAATATCCAGACCAGTGGCTCTCCAGTTGGGACCAAAAAGTGATTGAAATTGGGCTCGCCAAATCACTCAGTGAACCGCCAAGTATACTGACATCATCACCAATTTTTTTTCCAGAACGTTCACCAGCCTTTAGGAGTGATAAAAAGGCGGTGGAAGTTGGGATCTCCGAACCTCATCAGTGCATCGCCAAGAAGCCTTGTTTCGTCGCCAAATGTTCCAGAACTATAGTTCTCCCGTCATGTGAAGATGGCAAGCCAACTCACAGCCACCAATCCACTCTGCGGATCACCGAGATTGTTGTACCCTCACAAATTCACTCGTACATCCAGCACACGTTATTCAAAAACAACTAAGGTGTGAGGTGCCTCCCACAAAATGCCTTATATAATGTCGTGGCACAACGTGGAAATGCTTTCAAGCATCTTCCAAATACACCACTTTAATAGCTGAAATCTCATAACATTCTCCGAAATAGAGTTTCCGACGCTGCCCATTCACCTTGGATGCTGGACAATCTTTGCCTTCAATTTCAATTGCCCCATTTGTGAACACTCAAGTCACCTTAAATGGTCCAGACCACTTCAATTTAAGTTTACCAGGAAAAAACCTTAAGCGAGAATTGTAGAGTAGCACAAAATCGCCAACCTGGAATTTGCGCTGAAGGATTTTGGCGTCATGCCACATTTTCATTTTCTCCGTATACAGGGCTGGACTTTCATATGCTCTCAACCGAAATTCCTCCAACTCATGAAGTTGATTTACTGTCGCTTTCGCAACCTTCTCCTAGTTTAGATTTAATAACTTCAACTCCCATAGAGTTTTATGTTCAAGCTCGATTGGCAGGTGATATGATTTTCCAAACACTAACTGATAGGGTGACATACAAATCGGTGTTTTGAACGCAGTACAATATGCCCACAAAGCATCCTCCGATTTCTGAGACCAATTCTTCTAATTTGAATTCACCGTTTTGCCAAAATACTTTGAATCTCTTGGTTTGAAACTTCCACTTGGCCACTTGTTTGTGGATGGTATGGCGTTGCCACTTAATGCTTGACCCCGTACTTGCTCAACAATAAGGCAAATATCCTGTTGCAAAAATGAGATCCTCCATCACTGATGATAGTACGCGGGGTGCCAAATCGTGCAAAAATATATTGCTTTAAGAGTTGCAACAAACTTTTTCCCTCATTGTTGGGTAAAGCTACAGCCTCCACCATTTGGAAACGTACTCAACCGCTACCAGATGTATTTGTTGCCAAAAGAGCTCACAAATGGACCCATGAAATCTATACCCCAAACATCAAAACGCTTAACTTCAAGGATAGGGTTGAGAGGTAATTCATGCTTTCTTGAAATCCCTCTTTGCTTTTGACACGGTATGCAATGTTTCATAAAGTCATGCGCGTCTCGGTATAGAGATGGCTAATTGTAACTACTTTGAAGGATTTTTGTTGTTATTCGCACTCCGATATGATGTCCACATATATGTGAAGCATGACACACATTAAGAACCTCATGGACTTCCTCTTCCGATACACATCGCCGGATTATATGGTCTGCACATTTTTGTGAATAGATACGGTTCATCCCAAAAAAATTTCCTTACATTGAACAAGAACCACTTTCATTGGTAAAAATTTAGACCCTGGGGGATGATTCCACACACTACATAGTTTGCAAGATCAACATACCAAGGTGTGTTGCGTTGGGTTATCCTCATCACTATTTTATCTGGAAATTCGGCCATAATGTCTCTTTCTTTGGGGTCAAATGTGTTGATTTCTAGCCGTGACAAATGATCTGCCACTTGATTTTCACACCCCTTTCGATGCTTTACTTCAAAATCAAACTCTTGTAACAACAAGACCCCCCTAATTAGCCTCGACTTTGCATCTTTCTTCGCCATTAAGTACCGTACTACTGCATGATCAGTGTGAACTATCACTTTAGTGCCCAATAAATATGCCCTGAACTTTTCAAATGCATACACAACCGTAAGTAGTTCTTGTTCAGTAATAGTGTAGTTACGTTGTGCTCCATTTAATGACTTGCTGGCGTAATAAATTGGATGAAAGATTTTGTTGCGCTTTTTCCCTAACACAACTCCTAGAGCAGTACTACTTGCATCACACATCACCTCAAATGGTTCGGGCCAAACCGGGCTAATTATCACTAGGGTGGAGATTAGTTTTTCTTTCAAACACTCAAAGGCTTTTGAGCAAGCCTCATCAAACATAAACTTCGCCTCCTTCTCCAATAACTTGCACAATGGGTGTGCAATTTTTGAAGAAGTCTTTGATAAATCTCAGATAGAACCCTGCGTGACCCAAAATACTTCGGATGCCCTTTACACATATAGGTGGTGGCAACTTCTCGATTACCTCGATATTTGCTTTGTCTACCTCCAATCCTTTTTGTGACACCTTATGGTCTAGGACTATGCATTCCTTAACCATGAAATGATATTTTTCCCAATTTAGGACTAGGTTGGTTTCTACGCACCTTTAAAGGGCCTGCTCAAGATGTGACAAACATGTCTCAAATAAATCACCCACAACTGAGAAATCATCCATGAATACTTCAATCGAATCTTCCACTGTGTCTGCGAAAATAGAAAGCATACACCGTTGGAATGTCGCCGGAGAATTGCACAACCCAAACAACATCCTCTTGAAGGAAAAAGTCCCATAGGGACATGTGAATGTGGTCTTCTCTTGATCTTTAGGTGTAATGGAAATTTGGTTATACCAGGAGTAGCCATCTAAGAAACAGTACCATCCACGCCCCGCAAGTCTATCAAGCATTTGGTCCATAAATGGCATTGGAAAATGATCTTTCTCGGTCCAAGAATTTAGCTTTCGGTAGTCCATGCACACTCTCTACCTTGTGACTGGCCTCATAGGTACAAGTTCTCCTTTTTCATTCGGGTCCACCGTGATGCCTGCTTTCTTAAACTACACATGCGTCTGTCCACTTAATGATCTTCTTCGTCACCACCTCTTGCATAGGTGGGTTTAGTCTTCTTTGATGCTCAAAACTTGGTTTGCATTCACTATCCAATTGGATTTTATGAGTGCAAATTCCGGGGGTAATACCAACAATATCAACAGTTGTCCATCCTATTGCTTTGATGTAACGTTTCAGCACTTCAAGGAGAAATTTCACTTGCCAGTCAAGCAAGTCCGCTACAATGATAATGAGCAAGGTATTATTTGCCCCCAAAAATGCGTACCAAAGATGAGCAGGGAGCACTTTCAGCTCAAGCTTTGGAGGTTCCTCCGTAGATGGTTTAGCGGGAGGACTCTCTCAATTTTTTAGATCAATATCAAGCTTCAATGGGTTTCTTGAGTAGACACCTAATCCAGATAGAGCATCCACCACTTCATAATACCCTTGAACTTCGGTCTCATCATAGTTCGAAAGAGCAACCATAAGAGGTTCACTCACATACATATTTTCACTTACTCTAGGCATTGCTTCATCAATCACATCAATCGTTGAAACTACATGAATGTCACTAGGTTGCTTCATTAATTTGCACATATTGAAGGTAACTTCCTCCTGAAACTTTGTTTCACCACTTTCAACATTCACTAGAGCTCTTCCGGTTGCCAAAAATGGTCTACCCAATATGATAGGCACCTTCGCATCAATTTCACAATTCAAAATAACAAAGTTCGCCAGAAAAATAAATCAATCAACCTTAACCAATATATCATAAATGATCCTAACGGGGTGTTTGATGGACCGGTCCGCCATAAGAAGCTGCATTGTTGTAGATTTTGGTTCACCCAACCCAAGTTGTTTGAAGATGGCTTATGGCATCAAGTTTATACTCGCCCCAAGTCACATAATGCTTTGGAAAACTGAAGCATACCAATGGTACATGGGATAGTAAATGCCCTCGGATCCTCTTTCTTTGTGATAACATCGTTGGTCCTAACGACACTACAATTGTGAGACACTTCAATTGTTTCAAAATCTATGCTTCTTTTCTTGGTGACCAGCTCCTTCGTGAATTTTGTGTATCCCGGTATCTCCAATAATGCTTCCACTAAAGGAAGGTTTATAGAAAGTGTCTTGAACACAAATAGGAATTTCTTGAACTTTTCATAATGACCCGAGAGCACCCCCTAGACGTTACATGCGTATTCGACCTCTCGGAGGTCTCATACAAGCCTTAGCATTCATTCATCGCATAGATCATAAAAATCACTAAGAATTTAAAACTTTTATTCAATAAAACCATAAGACTTCAAGAGTTATCAACATTTGAAAACATCAATACGCAAGCGGAACTACTAAGTCTCTTTAGCTAATCTTAGACAAGAACTTAAAACGTACTAAGGGACACGACCCTTTACAATATGAAATGAA
>JAJOOR010010445.1:0-36784 GCA_036250505.1 Solanum acaule | reverse complement strand
TTTAAACTCGTGTATGAATAAGGATTCAACATATTTCTTTTCAATCATAATTATAACAAATCTAGCTCATAGTGAGTTATGTATACAATGCATTCTCACGTGAATGCATGGGTTGTAACACCTTTTCTCATTGGGAATATTCGTCCTCAAATTTAACTAATTGCTTGCAAGGATTTAGGCAAGGAATTCTTTTAAACTTTCAACAGAGTTTCCTCTGTATATGACCATCCCAAATCTGAAAATCAACTAAAACCAACCTACACGTGGCAATTCTTAACGTAACAATAAAGCTATTATTGAAAAATTATCAGTAATCATCGTATGAAACAAATTTCAACTTAAGAGGGTGACCTTAACCTTACCTATATAGAATAGTATACAACATATAAGCATCCCAATAACGTAGAATTTATAACGTTCATCCTGAGGTTATTTAATAATAAATGTATTGTAAGGTTCTTAACTTGTGAGATTGTAAGTCCTTAGGCATATACCGAATGCACAATTAAATGATTAGAACATGTAATCTTATGTTCAAATGAATTATGGATCGATTATTCAGGAGCATGTGTACTAGTGACCTCTAAAATAGGTAGCAAGTTGGCGAATAACTATAATCTGAAACTTATCGGGCAATCTTGTAAGCAGGCGGCATACGTAATTGTTTCAACCATGAACTTTTAGAATGTAAAAACACTTATAACATACGATTATTCAATTATGATGCATTAGTCCTATAACAATTAATCAATAACTTACACATTTACAACCTTTAGAAATGGATAACACTTAAAATAATGACCTACGAGGCTTGTTTCATACAAACCGTTACTTCTTATAAGGTCTATAATGTGCAATCAAATAACCTATGACTTGTGAGCGTATAGTCTCTAACATGTATGCATGTAATATGTGATCAAGTGTTCTAGCAGGTAGGTTATATATTGATGTCGCCCAATTACACCCTCAAATAGGAACAAAACGGTTGTTGTCAATATATATTAACCAACCAAGGTTGAGGTCGAGTCCTACAAAGAGCGTGATGAGAGAAATTACCATTTGTTAATGAATTCCTACCTGATAACTACAATTTCAATTGTGGGTTTTAAATTGGGATTTATCAACTAGATTATACTAGAATTTGTTATCAAGGATTAAAATTAAACTAGAGTTATGGTTCCTAGACATCAGAATTTAAACAAGTAATTTACTATCAACTCATACAAGTGTGTTTATTGTGCAAAATTGACGAACATGTTAGTCTACTGAAGTCTCTCGGCCAAATCAGAAGAATTTCACCCCAAGTCCTTCCAACCCTTGGGTGTCAAATTAAATTATTCATCAATATCATACATTATCTCTATCTCAAGCTATTAGATGGGGGTTGATAGCTTCAAATCCATGTTAATATTTTTTTTTCTAATCTTGAATTTTTTCATGACCCAAAAATGGATGTGATGACACTTGTCTAATCCCACCAAGACAAGTCAGCCTCAACGTAATGAAATGAAAGAAAAAAAGAATTACAGTAAAAACAAGAACAAGATAAAGCAAAAAACTTATTATTCTATTTAAATGCCCAAAATCTGGTTGTCACACGTGTCCGGGCTCGGAACCTACACAAGTGTAGAAGAAAGGGGTGAGTACCAATAACATGGTACCCAACAAGTAACCTACTAAACAAAGCAACTAGCTAGAAAACGGATACCCCTTACACTCAAACCGAACTTCCTCAAACTACAACCTGCACAAAAATCAGTCCAACCCAACAATTCTACAATACACAGCTCACAGGCCCAATATTCACAGTGCAAATCTTTGCAATTCAACAATCAAATAGTTCAAATTAGTCAATCTCAGTGTCAAGTAGTTCAGTTACACATAACATGTACATCAATCACAATTAGCAAACAAGACACACATAGACAACAATGGCATCAATTCACAATGACAAACCTCTCGCTGGAACACTTTCCCATCAACACAATATCACTAGCCGAAACTGTTTCGCATCGGCTTAATATCAAATTAGTAGCCAAAACCATTTTCTATCGACACAATATCACTAGACGGAACCATTTCCCATTGGATTTATATCTAATCACTAGCTGAAACTATTTCCCATCGGCTTTGTAACAAATTACTAGCCGGAACCATTTCCCATCGGCTTTATATCAAATAACTAGCTAGAACCATTTTCCATCGGCTTTATAAATACTTTTCGAATATGACCTTGGCATCACAACACTCAGCGACAAAGATCTCGGCATAATAAAACTCACCGGCAAAGAACTCGGCATAATAACTCTCGCCAACAAAGACCTCGGCATCACAATCATCACATGACTCATCCCAGAGTTCAATGATGAAAGCACACAAGCAATATCACACCACATAGAGGAGACAACAATTTACACAATTCAAGTTAACATTCATGATTTCAAGCATTTCATCGATCAATCAATAAGGGATACATTAAGGCAATTCACATCATTATGTTCAACACATAGCCCTTTTCACTTCAAACCCTCTTTATTCATTTAGATGTAACAAGTGGATAATTTAACCCTTCACCTCATCCCTATTACCTTAACACACAAGCAACAAAGGAAACATATGAATTCAACTAGAATACAAGGTTTAGGAAGTCACTTGCCTTAAATCAATCAACAATCACTCCAAGAGTTGACTCTTCCCCTTCCGAACCACTTCCAAAGCCACACAATCTAAAATAATAAAGTATTCACAATCACCCATTATAAACAACACTTCTCACAATAATTATGTAAAGAAATTGGTCAAGCAACTCAAAACCCAATATCAAAATGGATGTTTGAATCTGGAAAACAATACTTGAAAATGATGTTAAAGGCTTTAGTAACTTATTAGTGAAAATTTATTTTGAAAAAAAGGATCAAAACCACTTTAAAATCACCATTTTACTAAATTCTTGGGTTCTTGAAAAACTTTGTCATTAACCCACCAAAATTCCAAAATTTGATGTTAAAACTCATAATTAATCAATGGAAAATGAAGGTTTAGGATTAAGAACACTTATCCAAATGATGAAGCATAGAAAATCCTTCTGAAATTCTCCACCAAGGGTTCCCAAAGTTCAAAAATGGTGAAATTGGGCTTAAACCCTGAAATGAGCAGCAAAGCCCCTCTTTGATGTCCCACAAGCGACAAGTGGTTCCCTAAAGCGAACCTTGCCATACACACCAGTGTCGCTAAAGAGAAGCCTCCTTCGCAAAAGCGAAGGTCGCTTAAGCAATGGGCCTATTGCTTAAGCAAAGGTGTCCTATGTGGCTGGCCTTTGCAAAAGCGAGGCCTGCAGATACCATCAACTTCACCCAATTTCCAATACATCGAAAGGACCCTTGGAATTCGTTTGGAATGTCGGTACACACAAACAACATATGCAAATAAATTATACTCGACGCTCTAGACTCAATGAAACTATCAAAACATGAATCTGAGGTCTCCTTGACTCGAGATCCATGAAAACCACAAGAAACTAACTCACTCCTAAAAAGGCTAAAGTAAGCTCGGGAAATCTCAAAAATCAACCAAGACCTCACCTAGGCCTAAAATTATCACCCAAACCCGATGAAACTCTCTTAATACCAATCCCAAAATCTAAACCCCGAATGTTAAACAAAGTCAACCCAAATGTTAAAATTTCCATAATTTCACAACTTCTGACCTCAAATCCTTAAAAAGACTTGGAATCTAAAATGGAAAACTGTCACATATCAAATTTCCCATTTTGGGACTGATGGAATCAATTGAATTCCATTCCGACACTCGAAACTCCAAAAGACCCTAAAACCACTTTCTTGACAACTTAGCCTTTAAAACTCACAAACTTACCAAATTCTCAACTTTTAACTCAAAGTTCAAAATCAACCGTTCAAACTTATTCAAGAATGACTCGAGGTCGATAACAGGAGGGGAAAAATAGTGAATTTATGAAACTTTCCAAAAATGAACTACCGGGTCATTACATTATCCTCCACTAAAAATCATGTTCGTCCTCGAATATAAAGCAAAGGAAAGTACTTGAAGCTTCAAAAAGCCGAGGATATCTAGAACGCATATCAGACTCTTTCTCCCCAAGTAGCCTCACCATCTGAATGATGTTTCAATTAAACCTTTATTGAAGTGATATCCTTGGTCCTAAGCGTTCGGACCTGCCTATCCAAAATGGCTATAGGCTCCTCCTCAAAGGATAAGTCTGGACCCAACTCAACTGAATCAAGGGAAAGTACATGGGACTCATCTGACACGTACTTTTGAAGCATGGAGACCTGAAACTTGGATGCACAATTGACAAACTAGGTGGCGAGGCCAAATTATAAGCCACCTCTCCTACACGACTCAAATTATCAAAGGGTCCAATGAATCAAGGGCTAAGCTTGCCTTTCTTTGTAAACCTCATCACACCATTCATGAGTGAAACTAAAAGTCAAACATTATCACCCTCCATGAATACTAAGGCTAAAACTCTCCGATCCGCATAACTCTTCTATCGACTATGGGCTTTCAACAGTCTACCCTCAATCATACAAACCTACTACATAGCATCTCTAAGCAATTTTGTATCCAATAAGTCTATCTCAGCTGAATCAAACCATCTGATCGGAGATCTACGCCGTTTGTTATACAATGCCTCAAAAAGGGCTATCTTAATACTGGAATGATAATTGTTGTTATAGGAAAACTCAGCTAAGGGTAAATGTTGATCCCATCTAGCACCAAAATCAATCACACAAGCTCGATGCATGTCCTCTAACACCTGAATCGTTCGCTCGGGCTGACTATCTGTCTAAGGATGAAAGGTTGTACTCATATATAACCGAGTACACAAACCATACTGCAATGCCTTCTAGAAATAGAAAGTGAGTGGGGAACCTTGATTGGAGACAATAGAAATTAGGACCCCATGTAGTCACACAATCTGACTGATATAAATGTAACACCCTGTATCCGCAAAAGGAAAAATGAAATGAATTTTGGGAAAACTGTAGGTGCTAGCCATGAGGGCCACCCACGACCCATGGATGGGACCACGGACCGTAGGTGTGGTCCGTGGATGGCCTTCCATAAGGGAGGTATGGAGGCCAGAACCACGGCTTGACCAACGGACCGTTGGTCAGACCATAGTCCCTGGTTAGGGCTTGTGGTTGGATGGCCAAAATCCCAACTTTCTGATGACCAACGACGGTCCACCAGGACAGGCCATGGGTCAGACCATGGTCCGTCGACTGGGGTCTGTAGTTGGTAGGTCGGTGGTTAAGTCAAGGGTAGTTAGGTCTTTTCCTAATTAATCAGTTCCTATACTACGTCATTTTACCCTTCACTAAGACCCATGTATACGTGTTTTCAACCCCCAAATTAGCCCATCCACTTCATTCTTCCAAATTCAAAAATGAAGATCAATTCTCTTCTCCAAAATATTTCTCTCTCTAGAAACTTGAAGAAGAAAGAGGATTCAACCTAGGGTTTAAAGTCAAGGTCTTAATTCCTCCAGTGAAGGCTAGCATTATGATTCAAGGTATGACAATTTTCATCCATGGATTCCTCCCATTCTTGGAGTTCCCAAATTCTTCTATTTCTAAAGGTAGAATTCCCCAATTGAGTTAGGTTTTTCTTCAATTATCATGGGTTCTTTTCATTATTGATTTAAATCATTGAAGTATGATATCTTATGCATGAATTGATGAAATATTATGATTTTATGATGATTTCCCCATAAACTCATGTAATCCTCATGTTTTCAAGTTATGAATTATAGGATGTGGGATTTTGATCTTAAAGGAAGAGTTTTATGAAATTAAGCTTGTATTGAAAGCTTTACATGTATTTATGATCAAATCCATATCTAATCCATGTTTTTAAATGTTGATGATTGAAAGTGGGTTTTGAACATCAAGAGGTAAACTATGGACTTATGCACTTTCTTATGAAATTTATGCAAATGTTTTAAGAGTGCTTTGAGAGTAAAGTACCAATGATCATGATGTGTTATTGAAAGGATTTTCTCATGTACACATAAGAGCTAGATGTGAAAGGTTTTCTCATATAACAAAGGATTCTAAGGTTGAAAGGCTTTCTCACCTAATTGAATCAAAGAATAAGAGCTATCCTAATGAAACTAGCTTGGATTGGTTATCCTAGGATACCTTTCCATGGATGATGATTTAGCTTGGATTGGCAAGATGGCATACCTTTCCATGGATAATAAGAACAATAAGAAAGGTCTATTCTGTGGGATTTATGCTTAGCACCGAGAGGATATTGAGATGAAGCTCTCCCGTTAGTAGAGGTCGGGTTTCTAGAAGAAATCTCCTTATCCTTTACCTATGTGCCCCCATAAGATGATTGTCTTGAGAGACATTAGCTAGTGGATCCACTTAAGCTATAAGTTCATGGTTCTACCTTGGCATATAGGAAAATCCTTTTTGGTGTGGGAGAAACCAGGGATCATGTTATAGTTCACATGGTCATTATGTTGGTTAACTCTAATTCCCCATATTAATAATGAACTAAGGTTACTTCAAGAAGTATCGTATATGAGTTCAAAGGTTTTAAAGATGATGTTAGCTTGTATTGACCATGATTTTATGACTTATGATATCTAACACTTTTATATCATGTTTTAGCTTGGTTAATTGCATGTCATAAAATGAAATGTACTTTTTAGCATGATTTATAGGATTTATGCATGGCCATCATACTTGATACATTGTTTTGTACTAACGCATACTCTTGCCTACATTCCCCCAAATGTAGGGTAGGCTAGTCAGGGTCATCAGTTTCGTGGGTAGTGGTTAAGTTCAAGATTTCTGAGATTGGGTGAGTCCTCATGCTTCGAGGACGGAGTTTTATTGTTTCACTTTCGTTCATGTATTTCTCTTTTGGACATGATGTATGGGCTAGGCCCAATTTCATTCCATTATATTAGATGGCTATGATGAGACACTTGTTTTAGACTTCCGCTTTATTTTTATAAAATGTTTTTGACTTAGATTATTGTTTTACTCTTATTGTTCTATTTCTTATGTTATGAGAACTAAATGGCTTGTATGGAGTCCTTCGGGGTTCTATACACCATGTTACATCTAGGGGGTACCCCTGGGTCATGAAAATAAAGCTCGGCTAACTTATCCTCCGTATACTTTACTCGGTCTGGGATGAAAAGGACAGACTCGGTTAACCTATCAACAACCACCCAAATGGAGTCTTAACCACTCATAGTGGTAGGTTATCCCACAACAAAGTCCATATTGATATGCTCCCACTTCCAAGTAGGAATAGGCATCCTCTAAGATATACCTCCAAGCCGCTAGTGCTCACACTTGACTTGTTGGCAAGTCAAACACCTCGAAACAAAATCTGCAATATCTCTCTTCATACCACACAACCAATAGTGCTGGCTCAAGTCATGATACATCTTCACCACACCCGGATAGATGGAATATTAGGAGCCATGGGACTCTTCAAGAATCAGTCAAATCAACTTGTCTAGCTTGGGCACACAAATCCTGCCTCCAATCTGCAAGACACCATCAGAATCAAGGACAACCTCCTTGGCTTCCTCTCTCATCGCCTTGTCTTGAACGAGACATAGTTTCTCATAATCAAACAGGTGCTTACGAATCTACTCAACTATGGAATAACGATCCTCGGTGAAAGCAATCAAACCACTCATCCCCTCAGAAATCTATAAACGAATGAGATTGTTGGCTAATCTCTGAACATCTCTAGCTAATGGTCTGTCCTCCGCACTAATAGCGGCAAAAATCCCTATGATAGAAGTCTTCCTACTTAGAGCATCAACCACCATGTTGTCTTTCCCTAGATGATACAAGATAGTGATGTCATAGTCCTTCAGTAGCTCAAGCCATCTACCCTCCCTCAAATTTAGATCCCTCAACCTCACAATGAAATCCATATAGATAATGTCTCTATAGCTTAAGCACAAATACTACGGTTGCCAATTCTAAATCATAGGTAGGATAGTTCCTCTCTTGGGTCTTTAACTACCTAGAAACATAGGCAATCACCTTACTCTTCTGTATTAGAACACCACCTAACCCGAATCCAGAAGCATCTCAATAAACAGTGAAGTCCACACCCTTCTTGAGTAAGGTCAAAACAGGAGTCGAAGTAAACAAGATCTTGAGCTTTTGAAAGCTCTCTTTACACTTATCAGACCACTGAAAACTCTCACTCTACCAATTCAGTCTAGTCAAAGGAGATGCAATGATAGAGAAGCTCTAAACAAATCATGGGTAATAGCCCGTAAGTCTCACAAAGATCTTGATCTCGGTAACCGATGTAGATCTGGTCCCATCCCTCACTGCCTCAATCTTTGCTGGATCAACATGAAGGCCCTTTTTGGACACCACATGTTACAAAAATGCCACATAATCAAGACAAAACTATCACATTGAGAACTTGGCATAAAGGTTCTCTTCCCTCAATCTGTGGAGCACAATCCTCAAATGTCGATCGTGGTCCTTTTTAGTTTTGGAGTACACCAAGAGTCGTCAATGAACATTATCAGAAAGGAATCCAAATAAGGTGGGAACACCTCGTTCATCAACTCCATGAATGTTGTAGGGGAGTTAGTCGAATGAAAAGACATCACAAGAAACTCATAATGCCCAAAATGAGTCCTAATGTAACACCCTGTATCCTAGACAGACCAAAAGTGTAGAGAATCAGAAGTTGCAGGTGCCACCAACGAGCACCACCCATGGACCGTATGTAGGGTCCGTGGTTGGCCACCTGCTACCTCTCCCCAGAAACAAAAAAATCTCAGCCAAGGGTCGACCCACGCTAGGACCTACGGACCGTAGGTGGGACCACGGTCCGTGGTTCAGACCCCTTAGGGCCCCTATCTTTGAAGGCCAACCGACGGTTGATATGATGGACCGTAGGTCTGTCGACTGTCCATCAGTCAAGTCTGTCAGTTGGCCCTGACAGTTTTTAAGTCAGGGTCGTTTTGGTCTTTTCCCTATGTGTTGGACACCTAAACTACGCCGTTTAACCCCTAAACTACGTCATTTTAGTCAATTTTAGCCTAGTAACTTAATTAGACTTTATCCAAGTCAACTCATTCTCTAAAATTCATCCAAGTTGAACAAGAAAAGGGAGAAAGAGTCAACCAACCCTCTCCAAGAACACAACAAGGTTTTCTGCAGTTCTAGACCCAAAATCGAAAGATTTCTCCGTGAAATTCGTCACTAGGTATGTGGGATTTCACTAGTGGGTTCCTTTCACCCATTAGGTCCTTAGAATTCAGTCAGATTCTAGATTCTCTATATCATGTTTAGACCTAGGGTTTCTAGAACTTCAGATTATTGTTGTGATTCAGCTGTTAGATCAATCCTAATCATATTATCATGTTTTTGAGGAATTGTTGCTTAGCTTCTTGCATGAAACTCAGAGCCCTAGTTGTGTAGATTCGTTTAGTTCATGAATTACACTTGCTAGGTCAGTTTATTCAGTTATACATGCTCTAGTTAAGATTGTTCCATTATCAGTACATTAATGTTGCATTTTCAGTTAGCATGTCAGTATTTTGAGCTATTTAGTATTATAGAAATTCAGTTATAATATGTTTCTTACTTAATCAATTGGGAGTAGGCTTAATACCGAGTGGACTAAGGGTCAGTCAATCTCATAGTCCTAGAACTACATGCCCCTGTAGGATAACTCCCCTCTGTAGGCAACAAATTTAGTGATCACGCCAGTCATGCCTTTATACCCCTGGCAAGGTATATTGGGTCCTCTCGATGGGGCGATGCATCAGACTCCATGGATAGCTCTCATGGTTTTGTGTTGGTTAACAGTAGCTCCCATAGTCAAATTCTAGTGTATTGACCAAGTTATCAGTCATAGTTCAGTGTTCAGTCTGAGTATGCTTATACTTGGTCATTGCATTTAGTTAGCTCAATATTTAGTATATTTCAGTATTTACATTAAGTTCAGATTATATCATTACTCTTATTACTTTGTTCAATTTTGTATATATTTTTCATCTTTGTCCTATCTTTCTTGCTCAGTACCTTTCAAGTACTGACGCATACTCTGCGCTACATCTTCTCGTGATGTAGGTTCAGGTCCTCAACATTCAGATCACTCATAGATCGGTTCACAATCTCTAGTTTAGCAGTATCAGTGGTGAGTCCTCATTCTTTGAGGACAATTGACATATCTTTTATTCAGTCATTCTTGTTTTAGTTTCAGTTTTGCTAGAGTTAGTTGGGGCATGTCCCAGCATCTCTAGTCAGTTAAAGTCTTTTATTCAGACATAGTTAGATTCAGTTTTAGTTTAAGTTTGATCTTTTAGTTGTCATTAAACTCACATATATATATATATATATTTAGAATGGGTATTCCCCCATCATTTTACTTTATGTCATGTTTTAAGCTTTTGCACAATATTTTTATTTTTTAGTAATTCCTTAAGTATGCTTATGATATGCCAGTAGGGTTAGCTTAGGGTCACTCGTGATCCTAAGTCCTGTTTTTACGTCAAGGGGATAGTCTCGGGGCATGACACCTAAAGCTATCTTAGGGATATCTGATGCCCTAATTTTCAACTGATGATAATCGGACCTCAAGTCATCTTAGAAAACAGAGATGCACCCCAAAGTTGATCAAACAAATCATCAATACGAGGAAGATGATATTTGCTCTTCATTGTCACTTTGTTCAACTATCGATAATCAACGCACATCCTCATAGATCCATCTTTCTTCCTCACAAACAACACAGGAGCACCCCCCACAGAGAAACACTAGGGTGAATGAACCCCTTACTCAAAAAATCCTACAACTAATCCTTCAATTCCATCAACTTAGTTAGAGCCATAGGATAAGGAGGAATAGAGATGGGCTTGGTTCTCGGCTCCAAGTCAATAACAAACTCAATATCCCTATCTAAAAGAACACCTAGAAGATCAGTATGAAACACATCTTTAAACTCTCAAACCACGGTCATGGGATCGATGCATGGTGGCTCAACACTAGTATCCCGAATGAAAGCCAAGTAGGACAAACACCCTCTATCAACTAATCTATGAGTTCTAATTAAAGAGATAACTTTGTCAAGAGTACGAACCACTTGCACCCGTTCACTCAACCCTCGAGACACCCGGCATTGCTAAGGTCAAAGTCTTTGCATAACAATTAAGAATATCATGATACTGAGAAAGCCAATCCATACCCAAGATAATATCAAAGTCTACAATCTCTAAAATGATCAGGTCTACCCAAGTATCATACCCCACCACAGAAACAAGCCAGGATCGATACACTCAATCCACCTCTAAAGATTCTCCCACAGGAATAGAAACATGAATAGGCACAGGCATGCAACCTGGCATCATACCAAATCTGGAAACAAAATAGGATAAGACACATATGAGAAAGTAGATCTCGGATAAAATAATACAGATGCAGGTCGATGACAAACTGGATAATACATATGATCACAACATCAGAAGTCTCAGCCTCATGCCTCCCCGAAAAAGCATAGCACTGGCCATTCAACCAGCTATAGCCTAAGTAGAACCTCTACCTCCACCTTGCGGAGTTGGAACACCACCCCTACCCATAGTCCTACCACCTATATCGGTCTAAGCTCTACCTCGGCTCCTGGCCAAAGGCATTGAATCCCTAGCTGGAGCAACTAAATATGAATGGTGAGGTATTGAATGAGTCTGTACAAAACAATGTCGCATCATATGACCTAGATCCTTACAAGT
The DNA here is from genome assembly GCA_036250505.1 of Solanum acaule. NCBI lineage: Eukaryota > Viridiplantae > Streptophyta > Magnoliopsida > Solanales > Solanaceae > Solanum > Solanum acaule. The sequence continues at coordinate 25,002 of JAJOOR010010445.1, read as the reverse complement.
GTAGCAAGATCTCAGCGCAGATAACTACTATTTTGAACCCAATAAACTACCATTGACACCGCAGACAAAACTATAAAAACCTCAGATTGACTGCCCACTCTCAATGGCTGGCATAGAAGCATGAACCAGCCCACGGCACTGGAATGAACCACTATCCCTATGCGAACCTCTGCCTCTATATGAGGCACCAGAAAATTGACCCAAAGAACAGCCCCTTTTGGGCTCCCCAAACTCCTCTAAGACAATCAATTTTGCCTCATTGGTGGTTCTCACAATGGACTGGTAGAAAGCCCCCTCTCTAGCTGCCCCAAACACATAAGATCTGACAAAAAAAGTCAACCCTCTCACAAATCAGCGAACTCTCTCAGCCTTATCCATAAAAATAGTCAAAGCATGCCTAGAGATCTCATAGAAACAGGCCTCATACTCGGTCACAGACATACTTCCCTAAACCAAGCTCTCCAATCTCAGATGACTCTCCTCTCTCATGCTCCAAGGAATGACACGGTCCTCTAAAGCACTATAAAATACATCCCACTCTTCCCTCGAAGATCAAACTAGTCTAGAGCTCACAAAAGTCCTCCACCACTCTCTGGCGCTACCACGAAGTTGAAGTGCAATAAACTGGACACCACGAGCATCCACCATACCCACTATTTCAAGCATCTCACAACACAAATTCAAAAACTCATGAGCATCCTCTCTCTTTCCACCCTGAAATTGGGGTGGTTTCATTTTCTGAAATCTCTCACAGCACTGCTGATCGGACGCTGTCAAGATAATCTCAGGAGCAATCTGTGCACCAATAGCCAGTGCAGGAACCACTAGTGGCTGGCCCACCTGAGCATGAACACCTAGAGCCTGTTACTGACCTAGGGTTTACATCCTCAGAGAAAGTTCTCTAACACAAAAGCATCCTTAACAAGGTCTCCTGAAACAACGAAGCACCAAACTCAAGAAGAACTTGGTCCTCAGAAACCTCAATATGTACCTCATGAGAAGTTCTCTTGCTCTTCCTCTAGCTAGTGCCGCTCCACAGGAACGAACTCTACCTGGTGCTATTCTACGAGCACGGCCTCTAGCTCGGGACCGACCTCTACCCCTAGTTGGGGTCTCAATAATATCCTCAGGAATGCCTCCCCTCTATCACCGTAGGACTCAACTAGGGTTTCAATATGTGTAAAACAAGAAAACATAAAAGGAGAATCTGAACAATGAAAAACTTAGTTTTTGCATTACTGAAATCAGGATTCTTGGTAAGAGCAAGAGGCAGCACAAAGAGAACATAACTGTAGAAGAAAAAAGAACTAGAGTTAGGTTTTATTTTTAAAGTTAGCATATTGTCAGTTTAACTTAGAGTCATTATTTGGTGATAATTACTCTATGATTGACAATGAGTTGGCAAGTTGTTATAAGAAGTGTGTTTGACTTCTTGGAGAGTACAAACAATGGTTATAGTTGATCGTTAGAGTTGAGATACTAGAGTTAGTCTCTTAGATTATAGAGTTGTAATCTAAAATAGATCTTTGAAGTTTTTGTGAAAGATTTTGAAATACTAATAGATGTAGGTCGTAGTTTTTCTTCCCTTGAGCAAGGAGGTTTTCCGTGATATATTTGTGTGTAGTTTATGTCATCATTACAAAGTCTTTTGTTAGTATTACAAGAACCAAGTTCTTGTATTTGTTAGGTGGTATAAGTTTCTTCAGTTGAGAAGAGTTTATTCTTTGTTACTAAATTTGCATAAACTTTTTTTTGATAGATCAAGAATTTGAATATGGAGAATCTATCATTGAAGAAAATATGGAACAAGTTCAAGTTCAAGAGGGATTTTACGTTGGTTAGGTGGTTTAAAGACGAAATCTTATTAATTATAGATGTTGGATTTTTTCTTTGCTTAGGAGTTGATAAAGATATGTCCTACAACTTGAATATGGTATATCTTTCCTGAATAACCTCAACACCTATCATGTCTGAAATATCAGCTTTAGTGAAGGGGCTTAGGTTGGCTATCCTACACAATTTAACACCTTTAGAAGTCTCCATAGATTGCAAAGAGATCATCAAATATCTAAAAGATGATCATCCACCATACTCTAATATATTATTTGATTGGAGAGATCTAATCAAGCAGTTGGGGAAGCCTCTGGTGAAGCATAACTATCGGGAAGAGAACAAAGTGGCAGATATCCTAGCTATGGAGAGCACAAAGATAAAGAAGACTAGATGGTGTTTGGATTGACTTAAAAGTTAGTCAAACCTACTTTTAAGTTAGTTTTTGACTTCTGGAAGTGTTTGGCAAATATAAAAAATAACTTAAAATAAGTTAGGAAGTCTTTGTCAAGATAAAAATGACTTAAAATAGGTTTTAAATGACTTAAAATGAGTAAAAACCAAAAGTAGGTCTCCCCCTACTTTTTATTTTTTGACTTAAAAGTCATTTAAGTTTGACTTTTTATTTTTGATTTAAAAGCTACTTTTTTAAAATCAATCCAAACGGGCTTTTACTCTGTTTTGATAATGGCAGTTCCCCCTTTGTTTGTAGTAAAGTATACGAAGTTGGAACTTTTTTTGTTAGGCGTATAACGCCCAATAGTACTAATAATCTATGTAATCAACCCCTACCCTCCTCTATAGGAGTAGCCATGCTCTTCAACTCTCTTGTACTAACGCATATTAAATTATAATATACTACTATCCTTTTGTACAAAAAAAAATAGTTCTTGTATTAACAATGAATTTTTATATGAGTTTAACTATTTAATATATTTTCGAGTGTTTCTCTATATGAAACAATTAATATTATCCCTAGTATAAATCTTCGTACAATAACAAATGAAAATGGGATATTTGGAACTCTTTTATAATTGGCCTATCAAATATTGAAATGACCATTAACGACTCAAGACTTGGTCGTTAATTGTATTGGTGTTGAAACTATTAACATACCATAAACGAAAATAGTTTTGATAGTTAAATTAGTATGTGTACAGAGTGAATATCCGGCCGCTAAAAAGGACATATAACCATACTTTCAACACAATTGAAATCTAGTCGATAAATTTTAACATTATGGCTTTTAACGATTGTTAACATTTAGCGATAGGATTTGGACTTTTAATGGCCAAATTTTCCATTACTAAAGAATTCTTCCTTTGTAGTAGTGTTAGTATATGTATGTACATTATATATTATATTATAGAGTTATAGTGATATATATACGACAAGGGGTGCTGTTATTACATTAAGAATACAACACATAGATACATATAACCATGGTTTGCTACAAAATTATACCAAGAGCAAAATCAGTACGAACTAGTATATACTATAAGCAATGCGCATTTGGCGTCGGTTAGAATAATTGGCGAGATATATATCATCATGCAACTGAGCTGCCCCGTAGCTATTTAAAGCCACTGGTGGTACTTGGAGCAGTGATAGCTTCTTTTTTAATTGGAAGAATTACCCGATAAACGCGAGGTGAAGAGTAGTGATAGTTGTAGCTAGAATAATATTTCGTTTATGTATATATATATTATGTAGTGACAATCCTTGCCTTCTATAAGATTTTATTTCTTTATAATTTGCCACCTCTTAAGCGAATTTCTAGCTCTACTACTATCGGTGCGCACAAAGTACTCACCCAAAGGGTAAAGGGTTAAAACTGTGCCAGTGGCTATAATTTATCCTATGGTTTCAAAAAAAAAAAAAAAAAGTTGGGCGGTTTAGCATGAGCCAAACGTTGTTTAGAAAGCAGACTAAATAATTAAACCATCTTGTGTAAGTGGCGGTTTAACAAACCCTTGCCACTTCATTAATCAATATATATAATATGTAAGGAATAAGATAAAGTTTGATTTAATTTGTACGAATATTTTGGTTCAAGAAATTGGAGGATATCTTTGGAAAAATCCACCATGAATATTCTTGTCTTAATTATATGGAATTTGAAGATGAACTTTATTATCTACTATACAGTTTTTTGGGAGTTCGACCACAAAATGGACATTCATTGGGCGCTACATATCAGAAGAGATCTTTATTTTTTTTTTGACTTTAGAGTGAATTGATGAAGTTAAGTTAGTATGTCACAATTCACCCACAAATGGACGAAGTGTCCATTTTGATTTGTGTTTTAAGGAAGGTCCTTTTGATATGTAATGCCCAAAAAGTAACCATTTTAGAGACGGACTCGTTTTTGGATGAATATACCCATATGTAGAATCAGTTGTAAATGAAAGATGTATCAAGGAAAAAACGTAAATTTTCTTGTCACTCGAGAGATTGCCCCTAATATATTCCATTGTGTAACCCTGTGGGCTGTGGAAATTTTAACAATAGATGCGGAGTTAAAGGTTCTCATTTTTATTCGGTGGAAAATATTCTATTAACAGAATGCATGAGCCAAACGCTGTTTAGAAAACAAATAAATAAACCATTTTGTTTAACAAACCCTTACCACTTCATTCATCAAAATATATATTACCTTCGTTCCATTTTATATGAGTTAGTTTGACTCAACATAGAGTTTAAGAAAGAAAAAAAGACTTTTGAAATTTGTGGTCTAAAATAAGTGATAGATATTTGTGTGACTACAAGTTATTTTGTGACGGACTAAAAAGGAAAGTAATCGGGACATAAGATATGGACGAAAACAAGTAACAACATTCAAGTAGTCTTCAAGCTGTGTATGTTTGAGCTGAAAGAGTGACTAGGGAAATGGTATTAGGAAATGGATTTAATGGGTTAGTTGGGTCGGGTATATACATTAAGTTGGGTATAAAAATTATATTGAGAAGAACTTTTAATTTGTGAAAACATATAATATGGCGTAATCATTTAAAATTTATTAAATATATTTTATAAATGATTCAAATTATATTAAATTTATGGATATATTAGTTCAAATAAATATTATGAATTATTATAATTGGATTAAATATTTAAGTCCAACAAATATGGATTTAATTAAAGTCCAAATCAGTTTATTAGAGCTATGATAGATGAGTCTAGTTTGCTAAGCTCAATGTCTTTCATCCTAGAGACCCAGTTTGATGTCATGTATCAAATGACATGGCATGTCAAGTCAAACAAAGAAGTTAATAGAATTATATCATGGGTCAAAATGACAAGCTCAGTTCACTAAAACCCTATATGTCATATCATTTAAATATGATTGATCGGAGGGAAGTCTGTTCTTATCACAACTCCTCTATTTAACAACTATAAATAGGTGAATGTGATAGATCAATTCTTGCAGTGTACAACTTGGCATACATATGAGAATACTTGGTGGAAACTTCATAATTATCTTTGATGGTCCCTTCAATGAACTCTTTCAAACGATCAAGTGGGATCATTTTATCAAAAGAAACTAGCATCTCCTTGACATGCGGTGCTTGCTTCACAAGATTTTTCCATCAAGAGAAACTAGCATCTCCTTGAAAAGTTGTTCTTGCCTCACTGAATTCTCGATCTCTTGAACTTTAATACTCTTTCCACCCACATGATTGGCTTCTCTATCTAAAACTCTTCCCATCTTATCCATCAACTTTTCAATTTGGGACTTTTGGTGGTTCATATGTATTGTCAATCGAACCTAATAACTTTAATCTACAAGTCTTATTTTAAATTAATGAGAGTTAATTATATTTTGGACAAGATGCATCACCATATCCTTGAGCTTCTTTTTAAGTGTCTCAAAAAAGATGTGCAATTGCATTCTTAATCAAAACAAATGTTTTTAATGGGCCTACATTTTCATCTAACATTAAAAAGATATTTGTCCATTATAAATAAAATCAAATAAAGTAAAAAAAATCTAAAGTTCTAGGATACAATATAAAATTCTAGCATCATTTTTATATCTTTTTATTTTAATTACTCTTAAAATTAACGTCAAAATTAAGAAATTTCTTTCTAACTCAATAAAACAATGACCAGTTGGTAAAATAAATCTCATTTTTTGTTCAATACAATAACAATTACAATAAACCTTTTGAGCCTAATAATCTCTATTTTATCATTATTGACATCTAAATCAAGAAAATAACACAACCACGACTCGTTCTTCTCAAGCAAGGATTGGGTTCTTCGTTTTCAAGATCTAGTTAAAGATTCAAGCTAGTGTACTCTTCTTTCCAGGTATGTGAGATTTCATAAATGGATATCCTGTCACCCATTGAGTCCCAAAGAAGACCCAATTTTCCAGATAATGATTTATATAAAAATTATGGTTCTTATGAATGCATGATCTTCATCATAAATTCAGTCCTTCTAAATAATATTTTCATGAACCTTAAGAATATAATTTTTCCATGATTTAAAATTATATTTTTTTAGAATGCATATCTCAGGTTATTAGTTTCATGATGTACTATGTTTTCAGATAAAGTGTCTACCAATTTAGTATCAAATCTTCTGTTGTATGAGCTATTCAGTTATAAGTTAAATTCAATATATATTAGCATTGTACAGTTTATTAGTTTACATTTAGTTGGGAGAATTACTACTTAGCACCGAGCGAATATAGGGATGAAGGCTCACCCATCAGTTATAATATGAGCCTTTCTATAGTCCATAAGAATTTTGACGGGTCGTCATACTCGTTCATAGAAAGTTTACTGGGAGTGTTTCAGACTTGGTTTCCGCAAGGCCCTTCTACGGATCGTAGATGTTTCTACGACTCGTAGTTTGTCTCGTGAACTTTAGACTTGAAAACCAATTTTCAAGATCATGGTTCCACAGACCCACCTAAGGTCCGTAGATACCTCTACGGGTGGTAGATGCCTTTCGTGGCACCAACCTGCAAAAAAATTGCAAGGTCTGATTTGAGGTAGAATTTTCGAGGTGTTACATTGGTGACCTTTCTATATTGATATTTTTTTCTATTTTGTTGTTTAAATATGTTTACAAAATTGAGTAAAGTAAAACACAATAGTACTAAAGAAATGTCACTTTCTCCCGTATTTAAAATTTAAATGTATTTTGAAATGTTTCAATGATATCTGGTCATTTTGGTCTCAAAAACAATTAGCTCTATGACAATGTGTATTAATCATTTAAATGCACTTATCCAATGTTTTTTCAATTATAATTATTTTCTAAAAGAATTCATTTAGTAATATTAATTCTATTTTACAACATTGTATAGTATATTATATGATACACATGTGCAAACGCACGTGCCATGATTATATTAAAAGTAAGAACTCCAACAATACAATAATTATATTATAACTAAGTACTGCACTATAGGGGAGGGAGGAGAAAACATATTTAAGAGGGGTAACTAAGAGGTTTTAAGAGTGACTTTTTTATTTTTACGCATTACAATTAATTTTTTTTTAAAAAGTAGGAATTTAATTGGAGGTCAAAGAGAACTGTCTGATCACCTTATCTATATCTAGATTTGCATTATAAATAGTTATATGTGTTTTTCGGATGTTGATATGACAACTTTCAGTAGTAATCATAAGAAAGTTTACATCCACTATTCATAGAAACTTATACTTCATCATTCTATTGATAACTATTTATTTAATTTTTTTTATTTAATAATATTGACATTATTTTTAAAAATGGTGTAGCGCATGGATTGATATTCATGTGCAACACACGTGCATCAAAACTAGTGAATATCAATACTGAACAAACAATAGTTTGTCATTGAAGATTCAGTTTTGACGAGTTTGATGGATATCAATACTGAACAAAAAAATCCATAGAGAACAGTAGTAAAAGGCTTATTAAGACTTAGATACATATATATATAGGGGTAAATCAAAGCGCTTATATGAAAATATAGTTTGTCATTGCAGATTCGGTTTTGACAAGCTTGATGAATATCAATTCTGAACAAACAAATCCTTAGATAACAGTAGAAAAAGTATTATTAAGAGCGAGATACATATATATATAGGGGTAAATCAAAGCGCTTATATGAAAAAATATTTGTGACAACCTTCTGTAAATTGTAAATTTGAAATTTGGATGAACAAATTAAGAAACCATTTGAGGGGTTTTAGTAAAAAAACATTGCACATATAAGATCACTTATAGCATAAAAACTGCTATATTATAGATTGTGGTAATTTAAATGTGTCATGATTTTATTCTTATCTGGGTCGTAACTAAACTCATGTAAGACAAGATATAGATAATACAAAATTAATTGACTTTTATTGAATTTGGTGTTATATTTTTAATTTCAAGATATTTTTTCAAACTAGTTTCTGGGCACGTGCACTACACGTGTAGGCTCGTTTGACAATATATTTTGCTATCTAACAATAACAATTTTTTCCTTGCATATATTTTTGGGAATATTGTATATAATAGCAAACAATTAATGTAACACCTCGGAAACCAGACTTAGAAAAGTGCAGTAGAAATCACCTGAACCAGTGAACCACGAAAGGGTCCATGGACAGTTGACCTGCACATGGACTCAGTCTCTCCCATTCTAAGGGGACTGCCTCTCGCCCAAGTAAGGACCACAGGGACCTTCACGGTTCGTGGTCCTAACGACGGGTCGTGGGGGCATCCGTGAGGCCTAGTCAGTAGACCCCCAGACTTGAGCCATCAGGCCACCAAACCAAGTGAGGACCACTGGGACCTTTACGGTCTGTGGTCCCGATGAAGAGCCGTGGTGACTCCCGTAAAGTTGGTCCAGTGCAACTCTTAGCCAAGTGAAGGACCACGAGGACCTTTACAATCTGTGATCCTTCACACGGTCTCTGAAGTGGACCATGGTGGGGAGACCCAAAACCATCTAGCTACTGGCCAAGGACCACGACCGGTCCACGGTCCGCGGTCCCTTTCAAGATCTGTGGAAGTGGCCGTGGTCAGCCCCACCAGTTTTTTAAGTAGGGTTATTTTGGTCTTTTCCTCTATTCGTTGGGCACCTAAACTACATTGTTTAACCCCTAAACTACGTGGCTTTGGTCAGTTTTAGCCTAGAAACATAACTAGAACTTATCTAAGTTAGAGGTGAAAGAGGTCGAGAACCCTAGTTTAAGAACGCAACAAGGTTTCATCAATTTCAGCCCCGAAATTGAAAGATTTCTCCATGGAATTCATCACCAGGTATGTGGGATTTCACTAGTGGGTTCCTTTCACCCATTACGTCCCTAGATTTCAGTCAAAGTCTTGATTCCCTTAATGTTATCAAGACCTCGGATTTCCTAATTGTTAGAAATTGTTGGGTTTTAGCTGTTAGAATGATCCAAAACATATTATCATGTTGTAGTATTGTTTTGCCCAGATTCATGCATAAACTGAGAACACTAGCTATGTAGTTCTTTTAGTTCATGAATTACACATGCTAGGTCAGTTAATTCAGTTATATATAAACATGCCTTAGTTTTCGAATGCATTATTATCAGTATATTAATATTGCATTCTCAGTTTGCATGCCAGTATTTTGAGCTATCCAGTATTACAACATTTCAGTCATAAAGTGTTAATTACTTAATCAATTGGGAGAAGCTTAATACCGAGTGGACTGGGGTCAGTCACCCTCAAGTCCCAGAAATACGTGCCCCGTAGGTTGTAAGTCCCCTCCGTGGGCATCATTTTATTGATCACGCTAGCATGCCTCTATATCTCTGGCAGGGTATATTGGGTCCTCTCGATGGGGCGTATACATCAGACTCCACATTTAACTCATGTGGTTTTATGTTGGTTATTAGTAGCTCCATTACAGTTCAGCCAGATTCTATCGGATTAACCATGTTATCAGTATAGTCAGTATTCAGTCTCAACATGTTATAAACTTGGTCATTGGATTCAGTTTAGCCATGTTCAGTATTTCCATTATCCTTATCGGTAAAAATACTGCAGCAAATTGTTGTCGGGCAAACCATGAGTTAGGGATTGCATCACCAACTTCTTGAATCGTAGCCAAGTCTCATGAATTGGCTCACCCTCCAAACGCTTAAAGCTTTGAATTCTATCCCGAAGAGTCATCATCTTCGAGGGAGGGAAAAATCACACTTGAAATGCAGTGACAAGCTCTTCCCACGAAGTGATTGATTTTCTTGGCAACTCAGCCAACCACTTACATGCTTCTCCTATTAAAGAAAATGGGAACAACCTCAACCGGACCGACTCTTGGGATATGTTCTTGAAGGAGAACAGCCCGCAAACATCAACAAAGTTTCTAATATGTTCATGGGGATCCACATGAGCCAACCCACCTAACAACCCTTTCAATTACAAGATCTACAACATGGTACTTGTAATATGGAACACAACGTTCCCTTCAGCTGTAGGTAAGCGAATGGCAACAATTCCACCCATTAGATGAGGGTTATTAACATTAGGCTCATTGTATCGTTGAGGTCGCTGATGTCATCTTGGTGGCCCACTTGGCTAGCATTGCCTCCGTTCACACTAATTTCCTATATTCAAAACAGCAACACACAAACCAAAACTGAATGTAAGTAGATTCAACTATGACTAAAAAGAACAAAATTCAACTTAACCCAAGAATCTTAACCAACACCACTCCCCGGCAGCGGCGCCATTTTGATTATCGTTACAAGGACACTTAATCCAGTTCTAAGCGTCAACGATCGTTAGTCAGTATAATAACCTAACTAAATGAGTTGAGGTCGAATCCCACAGGGAGTGGTACGTGCTTAAGAATCAAGAGAAAAGTGTGAATATGTTCAAATCAACCATAGGAATAGACATTTATGAATAAAAACATAATGTAAATCAGGGGTGACACGAATGTCAAATAATAGGGGGTTTTGGTTTTAATTATATTATCAACTACATCAGCAGCAAATAACACAAAAATAACACTAATGAGACGGGTTCTTGGGATGTGATTCGATAATAGGAAAATGTAGACAAATGGGTAATTGCAACTGTTAGGAAATAGTTGTAAATTAGTGAATAACCTAGACTATAGAGGAGGTAAATTTTCTCTCAAACAATTTACCCCGAATCAAGTTGATTTCTCTCGAACATCAACAAGCATGCAAAATAAGAACAGTCTACGCTTTAGTCCATTTACTCTCTCAAGCTGAATGTGTGGACAAGGGTTTATGATTCACTCTCTCGAACTGAACCCATGACAACTCAATACCCACAGACCATCAATCAATAATCTTGGTTTTAAAACCTCTCTCTCGAGCAAGCCAAAAACACAAAGGTAGAATTGAATTTGCAACTACAATTCTTTAAATTAAACCACAAATACTAATTGAAATCACTTCTAAATAGCATTTAGACTAACAATTAGCAATACCCATAAACTAAATCAACCCATAATCATACAATCACACCCCAAGAATTGGGGTTTTAGCTAGACATCATAAAAAGATAAAAATCGTTACCAAATTGAGTTTCCATCTACTACTGGGTAAGATTAATGTCGTCTTTACAAAGGTCCAAATTGAAGAATCTCAAAGACCCACTTCCAATTTCTCAAAAATGGAAAACTTCAATTCTTCAAAGCTAAGGAAAACTTTTCTCTATACTCAGAGTTCAAACTGAATACTTCCAAAAATGTTTCAAGATACTAAACTAAATGTTCAAAAACGAATTTACAGTCGCCAAAAATATGCTGAAAAGGGCCAATCGTAGCAGTAAGTCGAGATCGCCGATCAAGTCGGCGATCCTCCCTTTGGTCCATTCCATCGCTTTCTTGCCTTGGCCTTCAGCATCCTTCACGTCTGTAGCTTTGGGTGATCTAACACTGCATCGCTGAACTACTCGACGATCCGTCGACTGCTCCTTCTCTCGCCAACTTAATTTTCTTCTTCAAGGCTTGGCACACTGGAACTTTAGGCGGTCAAATGGCCACTCGGCGACTCGCCAAATGGACTTGGCGATCACCAGGTTCTCTTTTCTTCCTTCTTTTAGCTCGCTTCATTCCTTTTTTAAAATTAGTGTCCTTGCTTTGTTCCACAATCCAAAAACCTGGAAATCAAGGATTTTACATCAGTTATTGGTACAAAATAAGCATTTGAGGACACTAAACTTATACAAATAAAGCCCTAAGTGAGTCCAAATCTCAGAATCATCACTAATCCTTTGTTATGCACTTTCAAATCATGCCACTTCGTAGAGCTTAAGGAAGGAATGTGAATGCCAGAAATGCAAAGGCAACTCCTCCAGTCCCAGATCAGGAAATTTCGAATGCTGAATTTCGGAACGCTATCAAGTTGTTAGCTCAAAGTGTGACCAACTAGAACAATCAGCAGGCTCCAGTTCTTACAAATTCTAATGTTGGGTCAGCTATAACTAGAGTTCGTGATTTCATTAGGATGAACCCGTCTGAGTTCTTAGGATTGTAGATTAGTGAGGATCCCAAAATTTCATTAATGGGGTCAAGAAGATCTTTGGAGTAATGCAGCTAAGTGGGAATGATCGGGTTGAGTTGGCATCCTACCAGCTTAAGAACGTGGCTTATATCTGGTATATTAAGTGGAAAGAGAACAGAGGTACAAATGCAGCTCCTATAACTTGGGAATGCTTCAGTGAGACCTTTCTGGATAGGTTATGCCCAAGAGAGTTAAGGGAGGAAAAAGCTCAAGAGTTTATTAATTTTGAGGTAGGGTTCTATGATGGTCCAAGTGTACGGACTCATGTTCACCCAACTCTTTAGGTATGCTCCTCACATGGTGGCCGATTCCATGGCTCAAATGAACAAGTTCATGTATGGGGTATCCGATCTTGTGAAAATAAAGTGTAGGAATGCTATGTTGCTAGAAGATATGAACATCTCTAGGCTCATGACTCATGCTCAACAGGTTTAGTGTAATAAGCTTAGGGAACAAGACAAGGAGAATAAGAAAGCTAGGACCGGCAACTATGACTATTCTCAATAGAAATCGGGTGGTGGAAATCGCTCGCAGTTTCAGCAAAAGTCTTCAACTCCAACACCTTCATAAGCTAGTGTTCCATCCTCCAAGTTCCGAAATGATCATAAGGGTACGTCATCAGGCTCTAAGAATCGAGGTAGTATTTCAGGCACCAAAACCTACCCAATTTGCCCCAAGTGTAGTAAGAACCATCCAGGCGAGTGCCTTGCAGGAAAATAAGGATGCTTTGGGTGTGGTCAGACTAGTCACATGTTGAAAGATTGTCCTTCTAAAAAGGGTCAAGGAGGTAACAATAGTAGAGCTCTATCTATAACTTCAGTAGCACCAGCAAGTCGCCCAACTCAGCAGGGTAACTCATCTAGTACAGGTGGCGGTCAGCGCCAAAACAGGTTGTATGCTCTTCAGGCTCGCCAGGATCACGTAGACTCTCCAGATGTATTCACTGGTATGCTACGAGTCTAACTTAGATGTTTATGCTTTGTTAGATCCAGGGGCTACTCTTTCCTTTGTAACTCCTTATATAGCAGTCAAGTTTGATGATTTAATGGAAGATTTTGAGGAGGTAATTCAACACAGGAGGGAAATGGAAGAAAATGAAAGTATGGAATACAACATACAACAAATCAGTAAGGCTGGAGACTTATCGCCAAGACACACTGATAGTTTGAGAGCAAAAAGAGGAAGGCCTACAATTCCTCTTCAAGTCAAAACAAGGAGCAACAAGGATAAAGGCAGTCATAGTGATAAATGATAGAAAAGGCTATTTTCTGGAATATTAGATTTGTTACACTCATAATGCTTTTGGGAGGTTAATGGATTTAAATAGAAGACATCGTTAGTCATTCATAGCACTAATGGAACCCTTACAAGATCCATTAGAGCTAGATCAATACAAAGTGAAGTTAGGATTTGATAAGGCGTTGGTTAACCGTTCTGGTAAAATTTGGATTTTCTGGAGAGACGACTGGGAGGGCACAATAGTAATGGATTCTCTACAACAGATAACAATGAGATTTTGTAAAAATGACAGTTATTACATTATTTCATCAGTTTATGCTCGGTGTAGTGCTATTGACAAATTGGAATTATGGGAGGAACTAGAAGGCAGTGCTGAAAATTCTCAAGTTTCTTGGATTGTGGGAGGAGATTTTAATGTCATTTTATGTGGTTAGGAGAAATTGGGTGGACTAGCTTTCAGTCAACATGAGGCAATTGATTTTTCACAATGCATTAATAATTGTGCGTTAGCCGAATTGGATGTTATCGGTAGTAAGTACACTTGGTTGAATGGTCGGATTAAAGAAGAAGGTATCCTAAAAAGGTTAGATAGAGTACTAGTGAATAATGTATTTCAGGAGGCTTTTCCATCAACTGTAGTCCACCATCTTATCCGACAAGGCTCAGATCATGCTCTGTTACATATGAGTTGTAGCACCGAGAAGAACCTATCTTTAAGCCTTTTCGATTTCTAAACTTTTGGACAAAACACCATCAGTTTAAGGCAATCATGGAAAAAAAATTGGAACACTGATTTCATAGGCAGTCCTTTTTAAGAAGTTCAAGCCTAGATGAAGAAAGTGAAGAGAGCATTATCACATTGGAGCAAAGATACTTTTGGCAATGTCTTCCAACAAATTTCTACCATAGAGGATGTGATTAAAATCAAGGAAACTCAATTCGAGATGAATCCAACTATGGCAAATAGGGCTGGAATTGAGTAGAATGAATGCAGAATTGGGAAAATATCTCAAGATAGAGGAAGAATACTGGAAACAAAAGGCAGGAATGAAATGGTTTGTGGAAGGGGACATGAATACTAAATTCTTTCACTCTTAAGTGAAAGAAAGGAGGGAAAAATTGCATCTGTCAGAAATCATTTATGAGCAAGGTGAAATTGTTCACACTGCTCAGCAAATTGGGGAAACAGCAGTGTGTTTCTTTTCGAAAAAATTCACAGAAGAGGACCATAATCAGGATTTCTCAATGCTAAGACATATTCCATGTCTTGTCACTAAACAGGAAAACAAGGAGATGACTAAACTTCCTAATCCGGAGGAGGTAAAAAAGGTAGTTTTTGAATTGAGTGGTGACAGTGCATGTGGACCAGATGGGTTTTCAGGTGCATTTTTTCAAACTTGTTGGGAAATTTTGAGGTTGATATCACTAAGTTAGTTAGAGTGTTCTTTTGTGGACATGAGCTTCCAAAGTTCATAACTCATACAAATTTAGTGTTAATACCCAAAAAAGAGAAGGCATGAAAGTTTACTGATTTGAGACCTATGAGTTTACGTGGTTTTATCAATAAAGTCATCTCAAGAATGTTGCATGATAGAATGGTGATGGTATTACCAAAGGTTATCTCCCCAACACAATCAGGATTTTTGAAAGGCAGGAGCATCACAAAAAATGTACTATTAGCACTAGAAATAATTCGAGACATCAATAAAAGGAACCAAAATGTGAATGCAGTGGTGAAATTGGATATGGCTAAGGCCTATGATAGGGTGTCTTGGATTTTCCTCATGAAAGTGTTGAGAAAGTTTGGCTTTTCGGAAATCATCATAGACATGGTGTGGAGACTAATTTCTAACAATTGCTATTATGTGCTGATAAATGGGCAAGGGAATGGTTTCTTCCAATCATCGAGGGGACTCAAGCAAGGGGATCCTTTATCCCCCCCCCCCCCCCCCACTTTATTCATCATTGCTGCCGAAGTATTGGCCAGGGGATTAGATAGCCTACACAAGGATAAAGATTTTAAGAGATATGGTATGCCGAAGTGGAGTCCAGAGATAAACCACCTATCTTATGTTGATGATACAATTCTTTTCTCTTCGGGGGATAGATCATAAGTGAAAACGATGATGAAGGTGTTGAGTGATTATGAGAACATCTCTGGACAAATGATAAACAAATCAAAGAGTTCCTTCTATCCTCATGATAATACTCCCTTGATTGTGGCAATCAGATTGAGAAGATTAACTGGCGTAAAGCAAGGAAATTTTCCATTCACCTATTTAGGCTATCCTGTGTTTTATGGAAGGAAGACCAAGAGCTATTTTGAAGATCTAGTAAGAAAGGTGGCAAATAGAATTTTCTCTTGGCAGAACAGATTTTTAACTTTTGGGGGTAAATACATTCTTATCAGTAATGTTCTTCAATCTTTACCAGTGTATTTATTGTTTTCTATGAACCCCCCAAAGAGTGTAGTTGAGCAAATTTATCACATCTTTCAAAAATTCTTCTAGGGAAGATCAGGAAGCGTTAGAGGGAAGCATTGGGTAGCATGGGAGAATATGTGTTTTCCAAAGGAGGAAGGAGTTTTGGGATTTCGATCTCTTCATGATGTCAATAATGCATTATTTGCAAAATTGTGGTGGAATTTCAGGGTGTCTACATCTTTATGGAGTCAATACATGGGCAATCAATACTGTAAAACGTTGCATCCTGCTGTAACTATGAATTCAGGGGCCTCACACGTATGGAGGAAAATGCTAACCATAAGACAGGAAATAGAACATGATATTTGGTGGCAAGTAAAGGCTGAAAATTCCAGTTTTTGGTTTGACAACTGGACTAGACAAGGTGCATTATATTTCATAGAAGATGGAAATGCAGATAGTGAAGACATTGAGGTGAAGGATTTTATCCAGAATGGTTCTTAGTACATGAAGAAGTTGTTAGAACATGTTTCGAAGGAAATGGCAGGTCACATAGAAGAAAATATCAAGCCAATTACTAATGATATTAATGATATAGCCTGGTGGATGGGAAATACTTCCGGAGAATTTACAATCAAATCATCTTATCATATTATGAGGAATAAAAGAGAGAAGATAGACTGGATGAAGTATATGTGGTTAAAAGGATTACCTTTTAAGATATCCTTCTTTCTATGGAGAGTGGAAAAAGTAAATAGCCACAGATGATAATTTACAGAGAATGAAGATAAAAATTGTTTCCAAATGCTATTATTACGAGACAGGAGAAAGGGAAACCATGATGCATTTATTACTAACAGCTCCCATAGCTCAAAGGCTATGGAAGCAGTTTGCTTCTTGCGCATGTTTTAGCATTGATGGCCTAAATATATACCAACTACTATCAAAGTGGTGTGAATATGAGGCATATCCTAAGTTACAACATATTATGAAAGCAATTCATGCTATTGTCATGTGGGAACTGAGGAAACGAAGGAATGCAAGACGACATGATAAGGAAGTCACTTTCAGTAAAATGTATTTACAATGTCAATTAACAATACATCAACTGATTAAGGCCAAATTTCCATGGATAAGAAATATCCCGCATCACTGGAGTGGGATGTTTGATCTTCTGCAAGGATATAAACCCAACCTTTATTATCATATAGTAAAGTGGTCATTGCCAAAATTAGGATAGATTAAGTGCAATACTGATGGGGCCAGCAAAGGCTACCCAGGTGAGAGTTCATATGGATTTTGTGTTCGCGACAAAAATGGAGATCTTTTATATGCAAGGCGCAAAGCATTGGGATCACTACAAATATGGAGGCTGAATTGAGGGCAATTTGGGAAGGTTTGAAGTATTGCAAAGAACAAGGTTTCGATCAAATCATGCTAGAGACTGATTCATTAAGTCTCAAAAACATGATTATGCAGAACTGGAGAGTACCTTGGGTTCTAGCCGAAAGAATACTGGAAATACAGAGGATGATGGAGTTGGTTAACACTCACCTGGATCATGTTTTTAGAGAAGCTAATCAACTAGCTGATTTTATTACGAATCTAGCTATAAATCAAGAAGGAAAACAACAATATCTAAGTTTCAATCAGCTTATACCAAGCAAAGCAAGAAGAATCTTAAACATGGATAAGCAGCAGATACCATCCGTCAAAATAAGAACTAGGAGATCTTATATATACTTAAAGATATAAAAATAATTGAATTAAGAAGAATCATATGGGAAAAAATATTTAATGATAAGACCACTAGTCCAAATTTAACTTTTTTAAAAAAACTTATAGCATAAAAACTCTTATATTATAGAATGTAGTAATTTAAATGTGTCATAATTTCGTTCTTATCTGGGTTGTAACTAAACTCATATAAGACAAGATATAGATAATACAAAATTAATTGACTTTTGTTGAATTTGGTGTTAGATTTTTTTTCAAACTAGTTTCTGGGCACCTACACTACACATGTAGGCCTGTTTGACAATATATTTTGCTATCTGAAAATAATAATTTTTTCCTTGCATATATTTTTTATTAGAAATTTGTAGGGGTTAAAAAATATAATTAAAAATTCATATTACTTATCTCCTAGAGATATGATAATGTTTTTCATAAGCATGAATTTTATTTTTTAAGACTTATGTACATCATGTCTTGTCTGTATGAATCTTTCTCGTTGTAATTGGATGAACCGTACATTTAATATAAATTATTCAATATTTTTAATCAGTTAATCTGATTAATACATCTAAGCATTGGGTTTGTAATTAAGATAGAATAATGGTTTCCATTCTTATTAGAAGAAAATTATATTTCCAAGGCAAATGTGAAAGTTTTAATATAGACGTCAGGACAAATATATGCACTAATGTTATCTTAAACTTTTGTATTAAAATTATGTTACTCATAAAAATTGATTTAGAAAAGTGTGTTGGAGTAATTTAAACTAATTAATTATTTTTTTCAACATCAATTTTTTTTTCTCTTAAGGAAGCAATTCACTTTTTTCCTGTTTTTTTGTCATCAAGCAAATTTCGGCAAGAGTGTTAATCATTAAACAAATTTCCTTAGGCTTAGTCATGTTTTCATCATTAATAATAAATACACAATGAAAGTTCAAAAAAAAAATATCAATATTCTTACAGAATTGAACTATTAAGAAATAACAAATATTTTTTTTAAAATGGAAATAAAAAGATAATATTAATATATTAATGCTCTCTTTATTTAAACATCAAGTGATCCTTGCTCTAATAAGATCAATCCTTTAACGAAGTTAAAGAAATTTCAATTAATGTGAAGTTGTTTGATTGGTCAACGAATTTTAAACTAAAGGAAGATTGTAATTAATGTAGTGAAAATGATAGCAATTTATACAATCGTGGCACAAAATGTAATTGACAAATAATTGCTTGTTTATTGAAATTTCTTTAATTCGTCAATCATAAGAAAAAAATAATAATTTAATCCTAACCCATGAGTGTTGAAACTAGGACTATTATGTAAATATATATATATATATCTTGGAGTAGGGGTCAAGTATTAGTCCTAAGTCTACTCTAATTCTACTTGTCAACAAAGTATTAGTTGTATCTATATATACCTCTATTATGAGATTAATAAACGACGTGAAAGGAAAAATATTCTCTAAACCTAAAAGCCTACATGGTATCAGAGAAATCAGATTCATAAAAAAAAAAATTGAATCCCCAACCTCGTGTTTTCCAAGATGGGCGATACTACGCCTTCCTCTGGCACAACGACAAACCCTACCTCAATTATAGTTCAACAAGACAACTCCCCCTTTCCAACAGGAGTTATCCTTGATGAAACAAATTTCTCATTATGGTCTCAGTTGATGGAGATGCGTATCGGAGCACGAAACAAGGTTGGTTACCTTATCGGTGAAGCAAAGAAACCCGAACAAACTGACTCGGGTTATGCAATATAGATTACAGAGAATCATAAGGTGAAGAGCTGGCTGATTGACTCGATGAGTCCCACCCTGATGCAGTGGTTTATCAGGCTTTCCACGGCAAAGGAAATTTGGGAAGTAGTGGCCAAAACGTTCTATGATGGTTCTGATGAAACCCGATTGTTTGAACTAAATCAAAAATCCTTCACCACTATGTAGAACGAAAGACCCCTATCCACGTACTATAACAAATTGGTTGCTATTTTTCAGGAAATTGATCACCGAACAAATACACAGGATGGATCTGTTGAGGGTATTCTTCACATGCATTCTATGATGGCAAGGCTACGAGTTCATATATTTCTCAATGTACTTGACGCAAAATTTGATCAAGTTTGTGGTGAGATTTTAAGAAAGGATCCAAAGCTTGACCTTGAAAGTACATATGCTTCTGTCCAAAGAGAAGCTCAACAGAGGCAGACTATGGGCAGTGCTCGGCTAATTCCTAAGAGTTCTACCATGGCTTTCCATCATAGCAGTTCTGTTAAAGGTCGAACTAATCAGTCATCTGGTAAGCATACTAATCTTATTTGTAGCTATTGTGGTGAATCAGAACACTCAAAACAACGATGCTACGAGATCATTGGCTATCTAGATTGGTGGGATTTCTTGAAGAAACCTCGCAAAGTCATTCCAAACAGAGTTGTAGCCATGACTACATCAGGAACCAATCAGCCAAACAATAATGGTAAAATAGAACCTCGTGTCAATATGACGCAGCCAGGTATTATTAACTATCCTTATTTATCTCTTGTTACTATATTTTATAGGTTGAATAAGTCTCCTGATGGTTGGAGCATATTTAGGATAGTTAGTTGTTAATGGTAGATAATGTGCAGATAGTAGCCTTCACTTTAGGTTCAGTTAGTTGCTTAGTTTGTATTTTAAAGGTTGCAGCCAGATTTAATAGAATCATCCTTTTGCATTCTCATTTGAATTTTTATATGGTATCAGAGCATTATAAGCTCCACCGAGTTGGATCTATCTATTTCTTTTAAAGCTTGCTCATCTATGGCTCCAGTTACTGATGCTTCTGCTGCCAGCAGTTCTACAGTTTCTGCCACCACTCATGTGATGCAATTTAACCCTGTTGCTCAGTTACCTCTTAAGCTACAAGGTAACCTCAACTTTTCAACCTGGAAAGCACAACTTGTGATGCTACTAAATGGACATCAACTAATGGGGCATCTTGATAGAACCATAACAGCTCCATCCCCCACGATTATCCAAAATAATCTTACTATACCAAATCCTAATTATCATATTTCGTTCTCTCAAGATCAATTAATCGAACAAGCAATGATGGCATCGGTTGATCCTACCATTGCTCCAACTGTTGTCGCAGCAACATCTGCTAACAAAACGTGGGAACTCCTTCATACAGCCTATGCCAACAAAAGTCATACTCGCATCTTTAGCTTGCGAGATCAATTGCAAAATACCAAGAAGGCTTCTAAAATCATTGCAGAATACTTACAGGAGGTTCGTTCCCTCTCTGATGCTCTCAAAGTTGTTGGTTCACCTGCCAATGACGATGAACTTATTGTCAATATTCTAAGTGGTCTTGGCCCCGAGTACCGTGAAATTTCTGCTGCAATACGTGCACGAGACTCTTCCTTGAACTTTGAAGAATTATTTCACAAGCTCACAATCATGAGCTTTACCTCAAACATCAAGATCTGGAAAAACCGTCATCCATGATCACAGTTGTTGTTGTCCAGAAGTCCAACACACCTCCGCAATGCAATAGGAATAATTCTCGCTTCAACAATTCACAACGGAAACCATCTCAGTCTCGACAATGGAATTCCAATAATCCGCAATCGGATTCCAATAATCAACAAAACAGTAGACAATTTAAGCAATCTGTAAAATGTCAATTGTGCCAAAAGTTTGGTCACACAGCAGATGTATGTCGCTCCAAGTCGCACAATCATTTTGAAGCTAAGGTTAACTTTGCATCTGGCCTACAATCGTCTGGAAACTCTTGGGTTCTAGACTCTACTACAACTCACCATGTCACTACTGAACCCCACAACCTTGAAAAGTATACAAGAACGGAAGAAATCTCCATGGGTGACGGTAAACTCATTCCTATCACTCATATTGGTTCAACTCTCATTCAGGCATCTAAAACTACTTTTAAGATTTCTGACACACTTTGTGCTCCATCCATTAAAAAGAATCTCATTTCTGTTGCTAAGTTTTGTCAAGATAACCTCACATCTGTTGAATTTTTTCCTTTTACTTTTGTTGTGAAGGACTTGCATACTCTGAAGTCGTTGGTACAAGGCAGGAATAAAAATGGACTGTATGAGTGGCCACATCTTCAATCCAGGAAACCATTCATTAACCTTGCCTCCACAAAAGCCCCTCTTCAACTCTAGCATTGTCGATTAGGTCATCCCCACTCTACCATTTTAAATTTTATTTTGAAGAAATTTTCTTTACCTATTGTTTCTGTCAAAGAAATGTTTGACCTTTGTAATGCTTGTTCTTCTAATAAAGCGCATCGTTTACCATTCAAATGACTCACTTTGTCCAGTAATTTTCCTCTCCAGATTATCTTTAGTGATTTATGGGGACCATCACCCATCTTATCACTTGACAAGAAGTTATATTATTGCATTTTTTGTTGATCAATACACCAAATATACTTGGTTGTATACTCTTAAAAATAAAAGTGAGGTGGCGTCAATTTTTCCGAAGTTTCATCCTTTAGTTGAAAATTTCTTCAAAACAAAATTTTTTTCCATTTATACAGATGGAAAGAGTGATTCATTGGTCTTCAGCCCTATCTTCAGAAACATGGCATTGAGCTCTTACTTACCCCTCCCTACACACCCCAGCGTGTTACCATAGCTGAACGTCGACATCGTTATATTCTTGAAATTGCTAAAACCTTTCTGCATGAGGCATCCTTTCCCCTGATCGATGGTCCTTACTACCCATTCAGCAAAAGATTATGCAAGGTTATATATTCAGGAGGTGGTAAGACTTCATGGAGTCCCTGTTTCGATTACATCAGATAGGGTGCACAATTTACTGCACAGTTTTGGAAGTCAATCCGAAAAGGTTTGGGTTCAAAGGTGAACTTAAGTACCGCATTTCATCCTCAGATAGATGGGCAAGCAGAGCGCACTATTTAGACTTTAGAGGATATGTTGAGGGCGTGCGTGATTGATTTCAAAGGGAATTGGGATGATCACCTACCTCTCATTGAGTTTACTTACAACAATAGTTACCGCTCTTGCATCCAAATGGCTCCTTATGAAGCTCTCTATGGGAAAAGATGCAGATCTCCTATTGGATGGTTTGAAGTTGGTGAAGCTGGGTTAATAAGACCAGATTTAGTATGGAGAAGGTGAAAGTGATTCAAGAGATTGAAAATGGAACAAAGTCGTCAGAAATATTACACTGATGTTAGGAGAAGGGAGTTGGAGTTCGAGGTAGATGATTGGGTATATCTCAAAGTTTCACCCATGAAGGGGGTTATGAGGTTTGGTAAGAAGGGGAAACTTAGTCCCCGATATATTGGACCTTATAGAATAGCCAAGAGGATTGGCAAAGTAGTTTATGAGTTGGAGCTACCACAAGAGTTAGCAGCGGTTCATCCAGTATTTCACGTCTCCATGTTGAAGAAGTGCATGGGCGATCCTTCATTGATCATACCAACAAAAAATATTGGGGTCAAGGATAGCTTATCTTATGAGGAGATTCCTGTTCAGATTCTAGATCGCCAAGTTCGCAAGTTGAGAACAAAGGAGGTAGCATCAGTCAAAGTCCTTTGGAGGAACCAATTTGTTGAGGAAGCTACTTGGGAAGCTGAGGAGGATATGAAGAAGAGATATTCACATCTCTTTGAATCCGAAGAAAATGCAGATCAAGCTACTAATTTTCTTCTTAGTGATCTTTAATTTATAAGTGAGCATGTTGTTTGTTTGCATTTGCTTGTTGGGTGTTTGAATTTGATGTTACACCATAAGCCTAGTAAGAGTAATCTCATTCGAGGACGAATGTTCCCAAGGGGGAGATATTGTAACACCTCTCAACTAGAAAGAACTAGAAGGAAGTTTAAAACTAGAAATAGTTATTTTTGGGAAGAATTTAAAAATCTGGAAATCTTTGGAAAAGGGTTAAAGTGAGGTTTTGGTCAACTTCAAATGGCCATAACTTCTAGCTTAGGCTGAGTTATATGTATTTCTAGATATGGTTGTAAAGCTCTTGGAATGACCTTTCCAATGCCACCAAGTTTCTGTAATTCTGAGTTCGTATGAGTAATTTATGCCCTTCGGAAGTTGGGTTGTTCGAATAAGAAAAGTACAATCCGGATTTAGAAGGGTAGTTTGGACTTATCCTTACCCAACTTAATTGATTGGTTTTTAGGAGTTTAATTGGTAAAGTCAGATTTTAGTCAATTTTAGAAAAGTGAATTTTCACGCTAGGGCTTGGAAAAAGGAGAAAGGAGAAAGGGAAGCAAGAACGTTCAAGATTCGTCAAAATTAGCTTGTAGATTTCGTCGGAGGTGATCCCTACAAGGTATGTTAGATCACATAGCATTGGGTTAATTCACCCACGCGCCAATCATGATTTATTGCAGAGAATTTAAGTTCTTAAAAACATAGAAATTGAGTTCTTGAATGGGTTGTTGAAGTTTCATTAGATTCTTGTTTCATTGAATTCATTGAGGAGTTGTTTGATCCTAATCTGTGATTTTAGGTTTTATTTTGAGTAGAATCTGATATACTTTCAACATTTAATCGATTCTAAGTGTTGGGTAAAAGAACCCACGGAGTTTAGAGGGTTTAGAGCTGAAAAACGAAGAAGAAATTTCGTCGGTAGAAATTTGGCACTACCTCCGCGTAGCGGAGCTACCTCCCAGATATGGGAAAATTCGTTTCGCGGATCGGAGCGGTCACGGACCGTTCTGCCTCAAAAGCCATTTTTGAAACTAAATTTTAAAAGCTTCTCCGCATCGCGGACCCACCCTCAAATATTGATTTTCGGTCTTTTCTCATGTTTAGCTATCTAAAATCATTCCTAAACATCATGAGATCTTTCCAATCACAAATCACAATCCTTGAATCCATAATTCAATTCAAGGACCAGTTAGTAGTCAAGTCAAGAGCAGTTAAGATCAAAGTCAAGAGAAATCAAGAGTCAAGAGAAGTTCATAAAGTTTTCAAAAGTCTTTTACAAACGTTTTAACTTTGTTTTAAGACTTGAGTTTTGAGTTCAGTAAAGAGTAAAGTTGAAGTTCTTTTCTTCAAAAAGTATATGGGGACTAAGTATTTCCAAAGAGATTTAAAATGTTTTCACATTTAAATAAGAACGGAAACTGAGATTTTCAAAGAGCCTTCGGGCTAGTTTTTAGAAAAGAGTAATCGCTTTCTAAATGAAGCAAGAGGGGAAACTTTGATTTCCAAGATAGCCTTTGAGCTAAGTTTTTTAGCACTAATCTCAAATCACA
>JAJOOR010010444.1:0-23441 GCA_036250505.1 Solanum acaule | reverse complement strand
TGTTGAGGTAACTTTCTGGGAGACTGTGACAGGGAAATTTATGTATACTCGTCTAGCCATAACTGGGTCACCGACTGGAGTAGAGACTGAGAAGGGTTCTGAGAGAGTTTCTAGACTAATACTGAATTTGATCGCTATATAAGGAGTTACAAAAGAAAGAGTAGCCCCTGGGTCTAACAAAGCATAAACATCAAGATCAAAGACTCGTAATGTACCAGTGACTGCATCAGGAGAATCTTCTTGATCCTGGCGAGCCTGAAGAGCATAGAGCCTGTTTTGGTGTTGTCGGCATGTACCAGAAAAGTTACCCTGCTGAGTCGGGCGACTTGCTGGTGCTGTTGAAGTTGTAGACTGGGCTCGATTAGCATTGCCTCCTTGACCCTGTTTAGAAGGATAATCCTTCAACCTGTGACCAAACTGACCACACTCGAAGCATCTTTCTTTTCCTGCAAGACACTCGCCCGGATGGTTCTTACCACACTTAGGGCAAGTTAGGTAGGTTTTGGTGCCTGAAATACTACCTTGAGTCTTAGAGCTTAATGCTCCACCTTTCTGATTATTCTGAAACTTAGAGGATGGAACATTGGCTGATGAAGGTGCTGGAGTTACAGAATTCTGTTGATATTGCGAGCCATTTCCTCCACCCGATTTCTGTTGAGAATAGTCATGGTTGCCTGTCTTAGCTTTCTTGTTCTCCTTAGCCTGTTCCCTAATCTTATCACCCTCAACCTATTGAGCATGAGTTATGAGCCTAGATATGTTCATCTTTTCCAGCAACATGGCATTCCTACACTCTGTCTTCACCAAGTCTGACACTTCATATAGAAACTTATTCATCTGAGCTCTGGAATCAGCAACCATGTGAGGAGCATACCTAGAGAGTTGGGTAAACTTGAGCCCATAGTTTTGGACTGTCATGCTACATTGCCTTAAGTTCATAAATTCTTGAGCTTCCACCTCCCTTAGCTCTCTTGGGAAAAACCTTTCCAGAAAGGTCTCACTGAAGCAATCCCAAGAGATAGGAGTTGCATATGTACCCCTATTCTCCTTCCACTGAGTATACCAGATATGAGCTACATCCTTAAGTTGGTAAGATGCTAACTCAACCCGATCATTCCCTGTTACCGACATCACTTCAAAGATCTTCTTGACCTCATCAATGAAGTTTTGGGGATCTTCTCCAACCTGTGATCCTAAGAACTCTGGCGGATTCATCCTAAAAAAGTCTCGCACTCTAGCTGTCGCTGACCCAACATTAGCGTTTTCTGGAACTGGAGCCCGCTGGTTATTCTAGTTGGCCACACTCTGAGCCAACATCTAAATGGCGTTCGTGAACTCTACATTTGAGACTTCTTGATCTGAGACTGGAGGAGCTGTGTTTGCATTCCTGGCGTTAGTTCTACGATGAGGCATGCTCTGAAACGTAAAATGTCGAGTTAGAACGGCATTAGATCATACCTTACGCACGATAAGAGTAACAAGAAAATGAAGATATTTCCTAAAACACTTTGTAGCCTCCCTCTCATTAGATGTGGTGCGAACTACACACCTATGAAAAAGACTCTACCTAGTGCGGCTTTTCAGACATCCTACAACACTTAAACCTAATGCTCTGATACCAAGTTTGTCACACCCCGAGCTACCCTCGAGATGCGAACACAGGACATAGGACCACAAGTGAGCTTAAGCTAACCCTGCTGGCATGACGGGAGCAAACTAAAGGAATTAAACTGATAAATAACTATTGCGGAAACTAAATCATGAAAATGAAAATGAGGGGGAATACCCATATACTAATCTGAATAATAATAACTGAGAGTTTAATACAAAAGAGAAATCAAACTCTAATACTAAAGCTAAAACTAACTATGTCTGAAATAAGCCTTTAAACTTACTAGAAATTTTGGGACATGCCCCAACTAGATCTAGCAAAACTGAAACTAAAGACTAAATGCGATAAAGATAAACATGTCACTAGTCCTCGAAAATGAGGACTCACCCCTGATGCTACTGAACTGAAGATCGAGAACCGATCTAAGCGTGATCTGGATGCTGTGAACCTGAACCTACATCACGAGAAGATGTAGCGCAATGTATACGTTAGTACTTGAAAGATACTGAGCATGCAGGATAGAATAAAGCTGAAAGAACATATAACTGAACAAAGCAAATAAGCAATGATATAATCTGGACATGATATAGATGCTGAATACTGAACTATCTGAATGCAAAGACCAAGTTCATAACATGTTGAAACTGAAATACTGACTGTACTGAAAGGGTCAATGTGATAGAGTCTGACTGAACTATGGGAGCTACTAATAACCGATAATAAAACCACATGAGCTAAATGTGGAGTCCAATGTAAACGCCCCATCAAGAGGACCCAATATACTCGGCCAAAGGTATAGAGGCATGCTGGCGTGATCTCTAAAATGATGCCCACAAAGAGGACTTACAACCTACTTAGCTAGAAGTTCTGGGACTATTTGGGTATGCTGAACCCTAATCCAACTCGGTATTACGCTACTCCTAATAGATTAAGTGATTAACATATTATGACTGAATCTCTGTAATATTCTGGTTAGCTCAAACTGACATGCAAACTAAGAATGCGTAATAATATACTAATAATAACACATCCAAAAACTGAGGCAAGTATATCTGAAATGAAATAACTGAAATATCTGACCTAGCATGTGTAATTCATGAACTAACGAACTACATAGCTAGGGTTCTGAATTTATGAAGGCAACTATACTAAAACATGCTAAAAACCATGATAAACTGATTTGGAACATATAATTAACTAATTCATAATAATCGACTAAAGTTCTAGAAATCCTAAGTTTGATCATGATAAGGGAATCAAGAATCTGACTGAAATCTAGGGAGCCAATGAGTGAAAGGAACCCACTAGAAAAATCCCACATACCTGGTGATGAATTCTACGGAGAAATCTTTCGATTTTGAGGCTGGAATAGGTGAAACCTTGTTGCGTTCTTGAACTAGGGTTGGTCGACCCTTTTTCTCCTTTCTTGCTTCTAATTTTCTAAGTTTTGATTAATGATTTGACTTAGGTAAGTTGTAGTTATGTTTCTAGGTTTAAACTGACTAAAACCTCATAATTTAGGTTCTAAACGACGTAGTTAAGGGGTTAAACGAAATAGGAAAAGACCAAAAGACCCCCAACTTAACTGTTGTTGGAGTGACCGATGGACCTGGTCCACGGACCATGGTCCTACGTACGGTTGGTCCTGGTCTTTCGTCGTTTGGCTCAGAGACTGGGATCTGTGAACCAAGATTTACGGACCTGGTCCATGGACCGTGGTCCAACTTATGGTCCGTAGGTCCTGGCTGTGGGTCAGGATCTTTGGGTTTTCTGGGGACTTTGGTCCACGGACTGTGGTCCCACCTACGGTCCATAGGTCCTGGTCGTGGGTCAACCCTTAGCTGAAATTTCTAAGGCTTCTGGGAGGAGGGCTGCAGTGACCATCCACGGACCACCAGCACGGACCATGAGTCACCCTACGGTCCGCAGGTGGTGCCCGTAGGTGGCACCTGTAGCATCTGAAATTCTACAATTTTATCTATTTTGGATACGGGGTGTTACACATTGCGTCTTAGGGAAGTAGAAAAAGGTCAGCTTTAGCACTGGCAAGCACAAGACGGGAGGGGTGTTAGACTACATCCATTCAGATTTATGGGGTCCTCTAAGCTTCCATCAAATGGAGAAAAGAGGTATCTTCTCATATTCATTGATTATTTTTCACGAAAGGTTTGGGTGCGTTTCTTGAAGGCAAAAGTTGATGTTTCTAAAGCATTTAAAGAGTGGAAGATTTTGGTTTGAAAAACAAATAGAGAGAAAAATCAAATATCTTCTCACAGACAATGCCTTGGAGTTTTGCAGTGAAGAGTGCAATAATTTCTGCAAGGTTCATGGGATCACAAGACATTAGACGGTCAGACACACACCACATCAGATTGGAGTTGCTGTGAGAATGACTAGAACTCTTCTTGATAAGGCTCATTTTATGCTCTTACAAGCCAAGATATCCAAAGTATTTTGGGCTGAATCAGTTCATACTGCTTCTCATATTTTCAATCGATCTCCAACATAAATGATTGACTTTAAGACTCCGAATGAGGTATGGTCAGGTGAACCCTCTAACTATTCATACTTGCGAATAGTTGGGTGTCCATCTTATTATCATGTTAATGAAGGAAAGCTTAAACCAAGGGATAAAAAGGCCATAGTCGTAGGGGAGGTAGATGGAGTAAAAGGGTACAAACTTTGGTGTTTGTATTTACTCAAATTTGTAATTAGTAGAGATGTTACCTTTGATGAATCCTCTATACTTGATCCTCATAAAGTTTCTGTGGAGTTATCAAGAAACGAGAATAATGAGTAGGTGGAGCTATCGGTAGAGCTTACCAAGGAAAAGGATCAAGAAACTCAAGTTGATGAGTTAAAAGATGCAGATCTTGAAGAACTTACTATCAATGAACTATACACAATTGCAAAGGAAAGGGACAAAGGTAAATACGGAAATCGGAACGTTTTATAGAGTACAAAAATCTGATTGCATATGTGTTTGTAGCTGTAGAAGAAGAGATTAAGGATCTAAAGACCTCCTCGTATGTTGAAGCAACTTCTTTCAAAGATGTTGCACAATGGCAGTTAGCCATGATGGAAGAGATGGAGTCTCTTCACAAAAATGAGACATAGGTCTTAGTTAAAAGGCCAAAGGAGAAGAGGACAGTTGAATGCAAATGGATCTACAAAAAGAAAGATAGTATTCTTGAAATAGAAAATGTTAGGTTTAAGGCGAGATCGGTTGCAAAGGGTTTCAATCCAAAGGAGGGAATTGACTACAATGAGATCTTCTCTCTAGTCTTGAAACATAGCTCAATTCGCATGCTACTAGTATTGGTTGCACAATTTGATTTAGAGCTTCAACATCTTGATGTCAAAACTACTTTCTTACATGGCGATCTAGAAGAGACAATCTATGTGGATCAGCCTGAAGGTTTCCTAGCTGAGGGAAAAGAATATCATGTATGTCAACTGAAGAAGTCTTTGTATTGTTTGAAGCAATCCCCTAGACAGTGGTACAAGAGGTTTGATGCATTCATGACTACACATGGATTCTCTAGGAGTGCATTTGATAGTGTGTGTATCATAAGAAGATGTCTGGTAACTCTATGATTTATCTATTGTTGTATGTTGATGATATGCTTATAGCTGTTAACAACATCACAGAGATAAATATTTGAAGAAACTGTTGAGCAAGGAATTTGACATGAAGGATTTGGGTGTTGCAAAGAAAATCTTTGGAATGTAGATTTCAAAAAAAGACGATTTTGTACATCTTTCTCAAAAGAGGTACATCAAAAAGGTTCAATATGCATATGAGCAAGAATGCAAGTAAACCATTAGCTTCTCATTTCAAGCTTTCAGAGTTACAAATGCCTCAGTCTATGGATGAGGTGGAGCATATGTCAAAGGTTACTTATGTGAGCACAGTTAGCAACATTATGTATGCTATGGTGTGCACACGTCCAGATATTGCACAATCGGTAAGTATGGCAAGCAGGTACATGGCAAATCCAGGAAAAATGCATTGGGAAGTTGTTAAGTGGATATTGAGATGTCTTAAAGGAGCTTTTGATGTTGGCCTAACCTTTTGGAAAAGTGAAGTTATTTCAGTTCTCGATTATGTAGATTCTGACTATGTAGGGGATGTTGATAGAAGGAGATCCACAACTGGATACATCTTTACTCTCATTGGTAGTTTCGTTAGTTGGAAATTGACTTTACAGTCGATTATCTCTTTGTCTACAACAGAGGCAGAATGTATGCAATCAACAGAGGTCGTGAAAGAAGCTATCTGGTTGAAAGGTTTGGTGGCAGAATTGAGTTTGGTTCCGCTGGAATCATTTCAAAGGTGTGATAGTCAAAGTGCTATCCATTTGATTAAAACACCAAGGATTTCATGAGAGCATCAAACACATTGATATCATATTCCATTTCATTCGAGATGTTGGTTAAGAGGGAGCTATCAAGGTTGAGAAGGTCATCATAGACGACAACGTTGTAGACATGTTGACCAAGATAGTCCCGCTTTCCAAGTTTGCACACTGCAAGGACTTGGCGGGAGTATGCATCAATTAATGCAACTCTGGGAGAACAACTACTAGGTGGAGCTAGTATGTTCAACAAAGGTTTGATTCTTCTTGTTTCTTACAACATGATTACCCAGTAAGCTTAGAAGTTTTGACCGGAGTTGTTTATACACATGCTCAAAACACAAACCAAGGTGGAGATTGAAAGAGTTGGTTTGGTCCTTGTGGGCTCAAATCCCATGGAAGATAAATTAATGTGAAGATTTGGTAGGAAGATAATTCTTTATTGGTACAAAATAAAAGGTCAAGATAGTATTTTTGTAGGTGAAATTTAGGTAAACCATAAAATGGTTTCACATGTTTAACCTTGACATTTTGACACATAGTGATGTCATGAATGACATCAATAAGAAGAATTTATTCCTATAAATAGGTAGATCTTAATTCATTTGCAAAACACCTCTCACTTGCATTCTCATCTCCTAGGCGTTTGATTTTCTTTCTCTCTTGTAGTATTTCACGTGTATTCTTTTGGAGTGAAATAAATATTGGTGCAGTTGTTCACTGGTGGACGTAGGACCATTTTGATCCAAACCACGTTAAATATTATTATTCTTCATTGTTTTTTATTTTCACGTTTCCGCTAACATACTTAAAGGACTAAAACTGATAAATGTATAGTTAAGAGACTAAAACCGAAAAATGTCTAGTAAAGGGACCAAATACAACAAGTTTTTGAATTGTTAAAGGACTAAATCCAACAAAAGTATAGCTAAGGGACCATTTTATACTACTCATATATACTAATTGCTAAAAGTATGCATGCCTGCTGTTAGCCACGGGTCTTTTGAGAAACTATCTATAGTATTGATCAAAATTTGTGAATCAAATTTCATTGAGTTACTTGTTATCTCATTGATTTGGAGTTTAATATGGAACTATATGAGAGATTAGAATCCTTCTTAGGCTGATTAATAGTTTGATTAACCATCACTTAATTAAAGATAAAAAGTGAGTGCACTAACAAATTTAAAATAGAAAAGAAATACCTCCATTGAGCATCTCATATCTGTAGTACAATTAATTAAGTGAAACAATTTGATTTTCTTGTTTTGTAATGTAAAGTTGTATTGGATTGTGTTCTCAGACATCATCATTCATCTCTTTTAATAAAGGTAAGTACACTACACCTTTGTTCCCCATTTAGAAAAAGTAACCACTTAGCCTAATAATAACAAAGCAGAGAGAATAAATCTGCAGGGTTCTATCTTTTAGTTATTAATCCAGCAAACAAAAAGAAATGGCTTATGCTGCTGTTTCTTCACTTATGTATACATTGAAGCAACTCTTCAAATATAATGAATCTTTGGTTTGTGAATGTTATACACAACAACATGTCAAATCTCTCTGTCAAAATCTTTCTGCTCTGCAAGATTTCCTTGACGATACTACAAAGGATATTGAAACTCTTAAGGTATGTAATTGATCACTAGTATAGTTATCTAAATCTTACTGGTGTTACATGTTTAATTTATCGAGTTACAATTCCAAGGTTGTAGAAAAAAGAATCAGGAATGTAGTATAGAAAGCAGAAGATAGAGTTGATTCAAGTCTAAGAAACATCCTTCTAGCAGATCACGAGGACAAGCGGCAAAAGGCTTGTAGATTCTTTTATGACGATTTGTTGAAAGTTGAAGAACAAGTTTATTTTCTCAACAAAGAGGTGATGGTGATCGATGTTAACAAGCATGGAAGCAAATCTGTGGAATTAGCAACAACTCCCTCCTCACCAGAAAAATATACAATTGAGGAAAGTACTATTGTTGGGATGGAGGATGACTTCAGCACCATACTTGATCGCCTCATTTCCCAAACAGACGAGTTAACTGTCATACCAATTTTTGGTATGGGAGGTATAGGTAAGACAACTCTTGCCAGAAAACTTTATGATGATTCATCTATTCGTTCTCGATTTGATAAACATGCATGGGTCACTATCTCTGAATAATACAATGAGAGACAAATGCTTCTTAAAATTGTCTCTTCAATTACTGGAAGCAATCGAGAAATGAGTAATGGTCAACTGATGGAGACTGTGTATAGAGGTCTTAAGGGTAGGAGATTTCTAATTGTCATAGATGATATTTGGAGTACTGAGGCATGGGATCAAATACAAAGAATATTTCCAAATGATGACAATAGAAGCCGAATTATATTAACCACTCGACTTAAGTATGTAGCTAATTATGTCAGTTTTCCTGATTTTCCGCCTCATAGTAAGTCTTTTCTAAGTCTAGAAGATAGCTGGAATCTATTCACTGAAAAATTATTCAAAAAAGATCCATGTCCTCCTATGTTAAAAGAAAGAGGGAAGCATATTGTAAAACAATGTCGAGGATTACCTCTCTCGGTTGTTGTTGTTGCTGGACTTCTTGGAAAAATGGACCCAACGCATGATAATTGGAAGAAGGTTGAGGAAAATCTGAACTCATTCCTTGGTACGGTATCCGAACAGTGCCAATCAATTCTTTCTTTCAGCTACAGTTACTTGCCCCAATATTTGAGGTCTTGTTTTCTGTATGTTGGAGGCTTTCCGGAAGACATGGATATTAACGTCTCCAAGTTGATCAGGTTATCGATTGCTGAGCAATTCGTAAAGGCAAGAAGCAGTAAAAGGTTAGAAGTTGTGGCAGAGGAGTATCTCGAAGAGTTAATTGATAGAAGTCTAATTTTGGCTGGTGAACAAAGGGCTTATGGAAGGATGAGAACATGCCAAATTCACGACCTTCTTCGCCAACTATGCCTAAGAGAAGCTCATACTGAAAATGTTGTGCATTTCATGAATGAGAATGTTACCATGTTCTCAGAAGCCATATATGATCAACGACGAGTGATCGTTCCATCTAGACTTCAAGATCCGCAAGTTTATCCTACAAGACATAGCTGTGGTATTACAAGTATAACCCGCACCTTTATTACAACGCAAGATAATTATTTTAGAGGGCATAGCATTAGTATTACAAGTTCCATTTTTTCACTGTTCAAGTTGCTTAAGGTGTTGGACGTATTATCAGTCGGGAAAGATTTCCGTTGTGTAATACCTCAGCTTGTACATTTGAGGTATGTTGCTGCAAATATTAAGAAAGCTCTTTCACTAGCCAAATTGAGAAATCTAGAGACCATAATTCTTGTAAGCCTTGAACTGACGACTCTGAAGCAGCCACTGGATATCTGGAGAATGACAGAGATAAGACATTTGGATATTAGATGGCCACTATATATATGTAATCCTCTTCTAGTAGAAAATCCTATGACATTCTATATAGCTGATCCTCTTGAATTAGAACAACCTTTTTTTCTCAATAACTTACAAACACTTCATCTCCATAACTCCTCTTTTGTTTCCGAAATCATAAGAACTCCCAATCTAAAAAAGCTAAAGATTTTACATAGTTCTGGCCATCCTTACTGGCGTGGTATTCTTTATTCTCTCATTCTTCTAGAGGAGCTGGAGACGCTACACATCAAACTGGATTTCCTAACGGACAGAGTTGAGACCATTGACCTGATGATTTTCTCTGGGGATAATTTCCCTCCTAATCTCAAGAAGTTGACATTATCATTTACTAGATTACCATGGGATGTTATGAATTTGTTGGCAAATTTACCCAATCTTGAGGTGCTCAAAGGGAATTATGCATTCAACGGAACAGATTGGAAACTAGACGAAGATGTTGTGGTTTGCAAATTAAAATATTTACAAATCAAATCTGAATGTCTAGTAAGGTGGGAAGCAGGTAGTGATAATTTTCCGATGCTTGAGAAACTATTACTGTATGGGTTGAATGAATTGAAGGAGATTCCGAAGAGTATTGGAGAAATAATGACACTAAAATTGATACAAATACACACTTACGGAAGGAAGAATGGCTCTGGTGTAGAGATTAGTGCAAAAAAAATTCAAGAAGAGCAAGAAAGCTTGGGAAATTATGAACTTCAAGTTCAAATTACTTAGGTATGTTAAAAT
Organism: Solanum acaule; assembly: GCA_036250505.1. NCBI lineage: Eukaryota > Viridiplantae > Streptophyta > Magnoliopsida > Solanales > Solanaceae > Solanum > Solanum acaule. The sequence continues at coordinate 13,288 of JAJOOR010010444.1, read as the reverse complement.
TTCCATCTTTGAGTATTATCCAAAATACATAAACTTCATGTCCTGATTCCATTTCTATTGAAATTAAAGTTGAGTCATTAGGGAACGAAGTGCTAATGTAGAATTATTTCATATGATTTTAATGCAGTAACAGGAGAGTTAACTTACGCTTCCAGATAGCATTTTGAATCTTTGATCCTAAAAGATGTTCTTGAGAGTTTATGTTTGAATTTTTTTTCTTCTTTGTAATCAGATTTGTATTGGAGCTTGTAATAGTTAGATTCCCAGAATGTTTGAACATTTTGGTTGACTCAATTGTATGGATATGTAAAATACAGGATTTTCAATCCTAGCAGAAATTGATTGAGAGGGCCATCACTATTTTTATGTATGGATATATAAACTATATATCAATATTCTAGTTCTAGCAGCTAGAACAAGAATATTGATATATTACATGAAGGTATTTATATTGTTCAAAGTGAGTGGTTGTGGATTCGTTCACAACTAAAGTAAATGACAGTTTGAGTGAGCCGTCAATATAATGTAAGTTGTTTGTCATAGAAAGTTCAGTGGTTTGGAGCCGAAAGTGTCATTTTGAAGCTAAAATTCTAAATGGGACAACAAACGTGGTGACTAACCAACACAGACAAACCACTAAACTTCCAACGACAAACAATTTACCTTGACAACTCAGTCAAACTATCATTTACTTTAGTCGTGAACGAATCCATGACTCTATCAAACTTTTTAAAAATAATTTCTTCTTAATCGTGCTATGTTACAACACGGCTTTTAGTTATTATTCTCACCATTCATAGCACAATTCGGGTGAAGACCCTCCCTCCTTCTAGATCCGTCTTTGAATGGTTGGTCCCCGTACTTTTTTAGGGGGTATGAAAATAAAAGAGTAGATAACTCTAAATAATTTGCTCCTGAGGGGCAACTGTGTAATCTTTCCTTTTATTTATGCTTTTTAGGCCGATCCAATATTAGTGGGTCTAGACAGAACCATTTTTGTTGTTATTTTCTACTTTCGTTTTGGATCAATTAAATAAACTAGCTTTAACATACGTGTTAATAAATTAAAACCTACAGAAAATAAATAAATAAATAATGTGAAATTCAATATATGGACGAAATATTGAGTATCAAGCTAAAAAAATCTAGAATAAAGACAAAGTCAAAAGATTAATAAGATAATATATTTTTTAACGTTTGCTACTTGCTAATGATAATATGATTTATTTAGGTCGCTTCATCCGTACAAATTTCAAATATTCAACTCACTTAGTTCTTATATTTGCTACCTTTCTTTGGATATTTAATTTGGAATTCCCTCGATTTCATTTTATGTGACATCATTTGACTTGACACGCTACTTAAGAAAAAAAAAACTTTTGAAATTTATGATCTAAAACAATTCTTACATATTTGTTTGGTTGAAAAACATTTTTTAAGGGTAAAATGTGTATTTTAAAGTGAAATTATTTCTAATTATAGTAAAATGACAAATTTTTTTTGTATGAAAGAAGAAAAGAATCTCACATAAAATGGGACAGATGGGGTATTAAATATTAGGACTTTAACTATATAAGGAAATTATACTTTAACAATTTTATTCATTATAAAAGGGTAAAAAAATCTAATCAACAATTATAATGATGTTTTTAATATAATATAGATATAGATATCATAGGCCTATGGCCTACTCTTGCCAAAAAAAATGAAATTTTATTCATGCTTTTCATGACGTGATTTTAGCGTTCAATGCATGACTCCATTGAACAAGGAAAGTCCCATTTTTTTCTCCTTTTTGTATGGAGAAATGAAAAATAATCAAACACTTTTAAAAAAACAAAAAATGCAATTGTTCTTCTTACTTATATGAAATCATGTTTAGGGAGAGAGTCAGACGAGTGATACAACCACCAGCTCAAGAGGTAAAACTTAACGATTAATCTTTACTTATTTGACTTCTATTTCTCTAATTTGATTTGCGTAATCGCAGAATATTGATAAGTTGGAGAAGGTTGTGAAAGAGGGAAACTATTATGGAGCTCAACAAATGTACAAGTCTACTAGTGCCAGGTAACGCGGTCATCATTCAATTGAATTTGATTGCGTGCTCATTATAATAATAATAATAATGTCTATTAATTTTCAGATATGCGTCTGCCGAGAGATATTCTGATGCCTTGAATGTTCTTCAGTCTGGTGCTTGTTTGCAATTAGACAAGACCCAGGTTAATGTTATGTTATGTTTTTCTTTAAATTCAAAGGTGAAGCTAGAATGATAGTCTTGTGGGTTCTGAATTTTATATGGATGATAATAACTAAGTTCTAAACTTAATATTTGTATATATTTGATAATTTTTTAAATATAAATATACTATTGAGCAAAATTATTGGGTTTGGCCGAACCTGTACCTAGGCTTCTAGCTCCGCTTGGACTACAATCACTAGGATTCTTCTATTAATTATTCAACCTCTTTTGTTGATCCTCTTCGAGTTAGCATAAGGTCTGCATACATTCTATCCTCTCTAGACCAGACTTGTGGGATTTTACTTGGTGTATTGTTGTAGCCTCTATTTTTTATCTAGACTCTTCTTGTCATTTTCCAGATTACCTGTGGGGCAGAGCTTTCTTTGCTCTTTGCTGAAACACTTGCAAAATCAAAAGTTCCATATGACGAAGACACTCTTGGTTAGTCTTTCCTTATTCGGTTAGTTTTCTGTATAATGCATTTATGTTTGTACAAGAACAACAACATACCCAGTGAAATTCCACTGAGTGGGGAATGCATCTATTTTCGTATTGTACAATATTCTTCCTAATTTTTTCATTATGCAATGTAAGAAAAATACAACATAATGAAAGCAAAAATATCCATATAGAAGATACCAACTAGTTCTAATTAAGGTTTCATCATGTTAAACATATAACAGCTAAGTAGAACCCGAGCTATTGAATACTAGAATGAGATGGGTACAAATTAAGCAAAATGATTGTGTAGATTCATAAGTTGTCCCCGACTAGCTTGAGATTGAGGTGTAGTAATAGTAGTAGTAGTTGCAACCTAAGAACATAAATCTAATAACACTCTTAACAGATAAAACACAAAATTAATCTAGAACATTTCTAACATATAGCTGCATTAGTTCTCCTAATTTTCAACAAAAACAATCTATTGCTTCTTTGCTTGATAACATAAAGACTTAATGGTGCATAGTGTAGAAATATCTTCGAAATCGAATTGGTGCCAAGAATTTTTTGTGATCTGCTGCTAAGGCGGAAATGTGTAAGAGGAAGAGTCAAAGAAGAGGGCATGGAGTTTCTCATTTAGAATTAATGTGGACAATATGATAGGGAAGGAATAGAAAAGCATTGAAGGGGTACATAACTCCCTTATACATATTAGTAGAGCTTTGTTTTTTGTTACTTTTTTGCCTTTTGTCCTCTGTATTTTGGAGTAAATTTGATAGACTAGTTAGTACCGATGAAAAGATGCTCATTGTAGAGTATCATACTTCTATGTAAGTCTATAATTTTGTATGCATCTTGCCTGCTGAGTTTCCCCTTGCACGTCAATAAAATTTACTTTATATAAAATAAATTATGACAAAAATGTTATCCATGAGATGGTGATGGGTCTCAGGCAAACTAATATATGCCTCACAAAGCGATTCTGGTGGAGATAGATCTAGATGCAACTCTCATTGTCAATGAAACATTGGATTTGGGATTGACTAGTGAAGTTTTGGAATTTTATGCTAGTTGAACATAGAAAAGGACTGATCATGTTAACTAGGACTACATAATATATCTGTTGGCAAGAATTGGTTTGGGGGTGACATGAAGACAATGGATCGTATATCGTGTATCCACTATGAGAATCTCCATCATGATCAAAGGCATTATTTCTCTTTATTGATCTTAGAAGAGGCTTAAGACAAGGTCCCCCCCTTTATCCATGCTATTTCCTTTTGTAATGGAAGCTTTTAGTAGGCTATTAGAACAAGTGATTACAAGAAAATATTTCAAAGATTTAAGGTGAGTGGCTGGATGGGAGAAAATATATCCGTTTAAGTAGATAATTCATCTTTCCAACAGTTCCAAGTAAGTGATGGATAATAAACTAAAATCTTAAATTTCAAAAGTGTAATTTACATTGTACAAATGAAAGCAAAATACTGTTTCCTAGAATGGCAAGAAAGAGATACTAGCTCCTCTACAACTTAAGTAGCCAATTAGATCACAACTTTACTGTGTTGCTATATAAAAGCTAAATAGGCTGGTGCTTCTCTGTGTTTGTTTTTTTTTTTCCTCGTATTGCTTTTTTTCTTTAAATTGAGGATTCATATAGTTGTTCCTGTCTTATTTGGGACTAAGACGTAGTAGTTGCTGTTGTTGATAATTTAATATGGGGTTGTTGACATGGTTTATAATGCATTTTCCCTAGATCGTGTCAAGAAAATCTTCAAGAAGTTTCCTCGGCTTTCTGTACCACAACATTTGGAGCTTGCAGATGACGATGACTTGCAAAAACTTTCTGAAGCCATTGCGGCAGCCAAAACACGAGTAGAAGGGTGTTCATCCTTTCTGAAAGCAGCTATCAAGTTAGATACTATTTCTTTTGTTGCAGCCAATCCAAATATATTTATCTATGTTTATCCTCTTCCTTGAAAACACGGTTGTTTCAGTTGCTGAAGGAGTTGTATAGTAGTGTCTAAAATGATGTACTGATACCATACTACAGAATTCCTAGAAAATAACACTGTCATTAATTAGGTTCTAATGGAGCTAGTTGCATAATTTTCATTTAGACCCTTAATGCAACAACTTTATCCTTGTGCTTGCAAATATATTCCCGTTGACTCACTAGTCATGGTTCTTTTCCTCCGGAATACATCATTTTCATAAGGATATCCAAATTCGTCGTGGCTCATGATTGTATTGTGTCTTTTGGGTGAGATTGTTTACTCAAGCCTTATTATTCTTGTTTAGCTCTTCGATAGAGTAGGATAACATCCTTGATGCCAGTGCTTGTCCTTCTGCGAGACTTTTTATCTTGTTGGAAGTACTTATTCCTTTTGCCATCAGGAAGGTGAAAAAACTAACTATGCTTTGTTTGTAGGTGGTCAGCAGAATTTGGCGCTCATAGGTATGGATCTCCGGAGCTGCATGACATGCTGGCAGATTATATGTATTCAGAGTCTCCTGAAGTGGTACATTATACAAGCTGATGCTCTCTAGTTCTTGGTACCCGAAAGAAAAAGTGCCGGTTCTGTTCCATAATTTATTACTTTCTTGATTTGTAACGGGAGAAATTAGGGCCTCAGATGAGTTGTAAAACTAGTAGCTGATGGTAAAAATACTTATCTTGTTTTACAGCATTGTGGCAGCTCATTTGGTAACTTATTTACTTGTGAAGATACTTGAATTTTCTTTTGTTAGTGAACCTGAACTTGATGGGGATTTTCTTGCAGTTAACGTCATCGCGTCCCTGCTTTGCAGGACATTGGTAAAGTATCTTTTCATTTTGTGAGAGGAAAGAACCCAAAGAAATTTGCTTCAGCTCTTGTAAATTTCATGGGCAAGGTAAGCTTTGGCTGCCCTTACTATTATCATTTTTCTTATATCTAGCCATTACTGGACACATTAGGAAAACAGTTTTTGCGAAGTTTTTGTCAACAATGACCTATTAACCACATGTATGATATAATTTCAAGTTTTGTATAACTTACAACATGTAACATGCAGTGCTATCCAGGAGAAGATGATTTGGCTATTGTGCGGGCTATTCTGATGTGAGTACAGTTGGAATATGGTTTAGCTCCATGCATTTGGTGGTCCTAACTAGGCTATCCAACTTCTGTTGGTGGATATTCTGAACATTAAACTTCAAAAAACTAATTTTCAGTACATAACTTCCTACTCAAAATGCATTTAAACTACTCTACACCGATACTGGATGTCTCTACTGCTTCATTCTATCTCCCTCTTCTCTTGGCTTTCATGAACATCAGATTGCATGTACTCTGTTATCTGGCTTAGGTTTCTAACTTTTCTCAAAATACTGATTCAGAAGTTAATGTAACGGTAAAATGACTGGCAAAGAAATTTGAATATAGATAGACTTGCATTCTCAAAGAAATGTTACAAACAGGTCCCTTTTCTGCAAATGGATTTGGTATATTGAACAATGATAAACGTAAAATCAGATTTAGTAAAGAAGTATGTAACAGCAGAGAATAGCAGTGAAATAAGATTAAAAACAAGAATAGAAGGATGAAGGAAGAGATACAAAGGGCTGTGGGTGCGGAATCAGCACCGCCATTGAACCACTCCTTCGAACCAGGTTCTCCTACTTAAAAAAGTCAAGTATCAGTTCATAGTTGTCACATTTGAGTTGCTAAATCAATAGCGATAGAAGTTACTGTCACTTCTTAGTTGTAGCGTATGTTTGTTTTTATAGCAATAATGATGTTTCTGCTAAACAAATAACTCAAAAGAAAAATAGTAGCAATGTTTAAGTCTTAGGTTTTTATCTCTATATTTCTCTCTATTACACGAATACCCGGAATATATATTCTTTTAGAGATTTTCTTGGTCCTATTTGGTGTCTCAGATCATGACATCATGTGTCCTGGCTGTGTTTATGTGCAAGAAATATCCCACTCAAATCCCGTTAAATTTGATGTCTCTGCTTCATGGGCAGCTACAACTTTAATTTCCTCCGTGCTAGTGAGAAACCTTTGGGTTTCCTAATAGTGCAGTCACCTGCATGCTCTCTTCGTCTTAGAGGAACTATTAGCGCTGTTAAGCCTTACATTCTCCATGAAAACCATTTGGGTTGAAATGACATTTAAATCCGCCTAGGCTATACGACTGTATTCCACACCATATTTGTTGCCAAAATGGGACAAATAAAGGTATTAGTGACTAATTTTAATCTTTACCATGTTTGTTTATCTTTTTGAGCCTTTGGTTTTTATTGTTATCTCTTTGCTTTTGCAGGTACTTGTCTATGGGAAACCTAAGAGATGCTAACAAGCTCATGGATGAGGTGAAAATGGAAGTCGAATTGAAAAATCTTAACTTCCCTAGCTCAGAATTAACACAGTATGTGAACTATCTCCTCCTGACGTAAGTTCCAATCGTGCTTCGAACACTAATTAATTTTTCATGTGGCAAAAAAAAAATCTTTGCTGCATCCTTCTGTACATGATTAATTAAACTGTCATTCACACTTCAAAAACTCAATTTATGATACAGGTTGCAGAGGGATGCTTTACCTTTGTTTAACATGCTGAGACAAACCTACAAGTGTAGTATAGATAGAGAATCTATGTTTAATGAAGTGAGTTGCTATCTCTAAAGATACACTGGGATTCTTAGTTATATCTTTTCACTTTCATATGTTTGTCTGTTTTACTTCCTCCTAATGTTTACTGTGTCTGTGGTTTAGTTGCTAGATGATATTGCAGAGAAGTTCTATGGTGTTCGACGTAGAAATCCTCTTGAGGGGATTGGAGATTTCTTTAAGGTAATGGTATTCTCACATTAGGCAGTTAGGAGTGTTAGAGTGGGTAAAAGTATCACATTGGTTGGGGAATGGACTAGTGGTCTCCTTATATGAACTTGGGCAAACCTCCTCTGAGCGAGCTTTTGGAGTTGAGTCAGGTCCAGGCGTCATATCATTACATGGTGAGCCAGGTCCATCCCCGTTTGAGCTCCCAGTCTACGCTCCAATGGACCCTGGGTGTGAAGGGGTATCCTTATATGGACTTGGGCAAACCTCCCCTCATGAGCTAGAAAAGTCAGCTGACAAAGTGTTTCCTTCGACGTAAGTGGGGGAAGAAGAACATTTTGTATTAGTTTGGTGGAAAGCAAACAGTTTCTGTTTTAGTGCATATATTTAGAGGCATTGCTTTGCTACAAAAGCACAAGTATGACTAGTCTGATGGGAAAATACTACTCATGTATATAGGGAGTTTTTTAACCTTTTCCATGTCTGAGTTTCTGAAATAGAACTTTTAATGTTGCAGATGATGGGAGGCGATTAATGTGAAGTGATGAACTACATCTACATTGTGACATTCTCCCTTGTCTTAGCAAGAAGTATCAATGCAGCAAATGTTTCTTTTTTTGAATCTATATTATGTTATCCATGCATCAATGTGTTGTGTTAGAAATGTTTTTTTTTTGGTGATACAATTTGAGAGAGGAAAGAGTTCGATGGCACGCCGCGTTCCAATAGGTTTAACATATTGTTTCAGAATGTGAGATTTCAAGATGCACTGAAAATTAGTATACGAAATAACAACAACATACCCGGTATAGACGAACTTGAAATAAGAAGTTAGTTTTGTGCCTATCTCCTTGAGAATTTTTGTGGGTTTATGAAGAGACTAACGACTCTAACACGATATTAAGATATCTGCAATATAGATTAGAAGTATTAATATCTTAATTTAAATCTTTTTGGATGGCACTACTTTAATGAGAAAATTATGTGAAATGACAAACATCTAGACTATATTATGTAATATAGCTATAGTTTTAATTATTTTAATATGTGGCTACAGTTTCGTAAAATTTTGCTATTCGATTTCCTAATTGTATTGTATATTTCGGTCTCTGATTGTATAAATCTAAAAAATTTGTATAATTTAATTCATGACTTTATAAACTCGGAATTTGTATAGGTTTAACCTACCTATTTGTATACAATTTATGAAAAATCATAATAAATTACCCTGTTTGTATTTTGGCAAGCAAAATATACAAACGGAGTTCTGAAAAAATTCTAGAAGTATAAATACAAAATTTGTATATACTTACCCTGTTTATATATTCGCAAGCGAAATAATATACAAACCAAAACCTAGCTCCATTTGTATATGCCTGAATGTATATTTGCAAGTGAAATATACAATTGGGCAAGCGAAATACACACACCACAATCTCTATAGCAAACGAAAATATAATTATAGAGCCTTATTATGTCTATTATCTTTGTTATTTCTGAAATTTTCCCTACTTTAATTACTAGCAGTTAACATGTGAGATTAGGGGTAGGCATGGTACGGTATTAAAAATTTCAATTCGATAGTTTCAATTTTTATTTTAAAAATTATATCATTATCATATCAAATTAATTCGGTATGCTTCGGTATTATTTGTGTGCGGTAAATCGATAACCATATAGTTTGGTCGATTTCAACTCACATATACTTATATAATAGATAACTATGACTCTGGCTTATCAACTTCTCAATTATATCATACTAACACCTTACACATGCGAAATATTCAACAAAAATTTGTAAAAAAAAAAAAAAGCAATTCCCTTTGTTAATCAATCATCTAAAAAGAACATTTCAATCAAGATAGAGTAGTCAAACTTTCAACGTCTAAATAATTAGTTTCGTATAAATATTATTTTGTATATTTGCTGGTATTATAATAACATATATAGAGTTTATATGTAATTATATAATTTGTCTTAATCACTATTGTTTTAATTACACAAAACTACAAAGGCATACACTTTATTATTCTAAATTTTCTAGCACATATAACATTAGAAAATATTGAAAAACAAAATACCCCCATCACATTTGATCACATATTTATTGAAAGAGTATAATATACTTGTTTAATAAAATACTGGAAAATTTAATATATCACAAGTCATAATATGAAACACTTTAAAGAGAAATTAAAGAGGAAGCAATATAAAATAAAGAAATTATGGAGAATATTGAAAAAGTAGGCTAAAAAAAGTTGAAGTAAAGTGAATATGCTTTTACCTACAATCTAGCCAAAAAAAAATAAAATTAAATGCATGATAAATCAATATTTTTAGAATATCTCCCAATATTGATGAACCCGTCAAATTTCTCATTTTTAAATGATTAATTAACCACAAACTTATTTGCTTTCACAGATATTTTTTTTAATTTCATAAACCAATTCAAATATTAAATAAATGCAAATAAACAAGAAAATATTGTTAGATAATCGATGGTTTCTTCAATAGTTTTCTCGAGATATTAAACACAATAATTTTGTCTAATTAGGATTATTTTCAAATATGTAAACTATGTAAATTGCTAAAAATGATTAAACAGTAAAATCTTGATGGGAAGTCAAACTATACAATAACACAACTTACTTTCCAGTGTTAACATAAGCATTGAAAAGGAATATGTTTTGTATGCAATCATAAAAAATATACAAATAAATTCAAGTTCATTTTATTTAATATAAAGGGGAAAAAATGATACAGTATTGCAGAAAAAGATCAATTCAGAACTAATAGATGAAAAAAGGTTAATTTAGAATCAAGAGAAATATTACAACTTAGTATTTAGTTTATCGAAAATATATCAACACAAAATTTAAAAAACTTACAAGATCTGAATATTCATAGCATGTAAAATTTGTCTTCTATCAAGCTACAAAAAAAATACATTAGTAAGAGATAATTTTGACAAATCAACAAAAAATGTCTAAAAAAGAAGATATATAATTATAGAATGAAGGTATGAAATGGATAAGTGTCTGCCTTTATTATAGGAAGTAAATAGTAAAAGGTGGTTACATATTTGAGCAAAACTGTTTCAGTTTTTTTCATTTTTTTAAATTATTATATTTTAACTTAATTTTGCTAATCAATATTGGTGCAGTTTATTTTTAAAAAGAACAGTCATGTGCAGATTTTCACAATAATAAAAGTGAAAACTGGTGATTTTTTTCTTGAACTCTCGTTCCTTTTCTTTTTCTTTTTAGAATGAAAATATTTTTTTTCTAATTTTCTTCATAGGTTATTTATTAGAAACAAATATTATTTTTAAAAAAGAGAATTTATTTTTACCCCATTTATTATTATTATTAATTATTATTATAGATTTTGCTATAAATAAGGAGGTTGTGGAAAAACTAAGAATAACCCACGTTACATTATCCTATTTTTTAGAATTATTTTAAAATTATTTATTAATTGTAAAAACTGCTTTAATCATCTTAAAAATTAAATAGTAATTTATATGTAATTATTTAAAAGTCTGTTTTTTGTGGTGTTGACACATATACACTATCACCTCTCCTATTATATATATATATATATATATACTAATTTTTTGACACGTGCGTCACGAATGTTTTGTTTTCAAATCAGCTTCGAAGTCACGTGATCACCAATTCCAAAAATATATGTTATAGTAAATATAGTATTGCTTATTTAAGTGAAGATTTGAATGATAAGTTTTGCAAAAAATAATATTGCAGATTCTTTTGTGAATGTTCAATGTGGATTGTCATATATATGTCATTTCTACGCAAATCTATGAAGATGGTCAATCAAAATTTTATTAGTTAAATGCAATAATGTATATATTTATTTCAATTTGATGAGGTTCAATCATGTATTAGTTTTATCTCACTAATATTATCTTATAGACATTATTTGTTTTGTACTTTTGTTGTCATCTAATAGATGTGCTTTGCATGTGTATTCCACGTTAAATTGTTTAGATGTTAACTGAACATGTGAAGAGAACAACTATATTTTATATATTCACATATTTTCATATTTGTTGTGAATTTTTTTTTTCAAAAAAAAAAATGAACTCGGAACATTTTAAAATAATATATTTTGAAGTTAGAAGATCTTGTTAACTTGATAATACATTTGTGACGTATATAATACTTTAATTTAAATACAAATACCTACCCAAATATAAATATATATTTGCATTAATGAAAATATTATCTCATAAAATTAGCTATTAAATAAATAATAAAAATTAAACAATACAAACTTCAACTGACGTTATTACAAGCCATATGAACTTTTCTTCGTCCAAAATACCGAAATATTAAGAAATAGTAAATAAGTAAAACAAATGGACAATGTTTATATAGTAATAGCTATTTTGAAGCAAACTTCCTGAGAGTCTAAATCACATAAGTAGCATTGATAAATAAAGTCATTTTTTTTGTCTTGAGCATAAAAAACAAATCGTGACAATTCTCTCAATTTTGGAAAAAAGATATTCAAAGTATATATCTACATCACAAGAGAAATTGTTAACAAAAACAAATGAATTTAAACTACATCATATTAACTTCGTATATTGGAACATTACATACTAATGTATATATCAAGAAAAAAAATAATTATTATATCATCAAAAATATTTTCCTCAAGTATTCGAGGTTATGGAATATACCTCTTAGGATAGAATGACTTACTTCATCAGAATAGTGGTACCTCATATTCCGCTAAACTTCGAACTCACTCAATGACAATAAATCACACAAAAAAAAAAATGCAAGAAGAAGAAGAGTAGAAGATTAAAAAAAAATGTGGTTGAAAAATGAGAGGAATCCGCTCTATTTATATTCAACAAAGTGTAGTATGAACAAATATTTTTTATGTCTTATCTAAAAAGTTATGACCTTTCCGAGAAGTCACAACCCTTTGAAAAAGTTAGTTTGAAAAAGTTACAACTTATTGAAAAAGTCACAACTCTTTGGAAAAGTCACAACTTGTTGAAAATGTCACAACTCTTTGAAAAAGTCACAACTCATTGAAAAATCACAAACCCTTTGAAAAAGTCACAACTCATCGAAAAAATCACAACTTATCGGAAAAGTCACAACTCATCGAAAAAGTCACAACCTAAGTTAGGGATATATATTAAAGTAATTTAACATTCAAGTTAGGAGTTCATGTTTTTAAGGTAATATATATATATATATATATATATATATAGATGAAGAAAAATACATAATTATGATAAATACTTTCACAGGAAAAGTAAGCAGTTGGTTCACAGGACTAACTGAAGATGCAGAAAAAATCATAAAAAATAATGTCTTAGATGGACTAAAAGATATATATATATATACAATAAAATTAGAACAATTAAGCATTACAAGTTGGTTCCACATCAAAAACTTTCTTAAAGATTACTATTATTATTGTACCATAAGTGGAAATTCTTTTGATGAAGAATTAGGGAAGAAGTTATTTAATAAACTACCAGGAGCTCTAGGTAGAGAAATAGAAGAAAGATGGTATAAAAGAGACGGAGTAATACAAAACCCAAATGGTAAATGGTCAATAGGACACAAAGTACAACATATAATGGAAATATTAACCGAAAAATGTACAAATATACAAATACAAAAACAGCTTAAGCAAAATGAGATGAGTTTCTGTAAAAATGTTATATATACAACCCAAAGTTATGATAAAGAACAAAGTAAACCAAGGAAAAGATATAAGAAACG
>JAJOOR010010443.1:0-29559 GCA_036250505.1 Solanum acaule | reverse complement strand
CCCCCCCCCCCCCCCCCCCCCCCCCCCCCCCCCCCCCCCCCCCCCCCCCCCCCCCCCCCCCCCCCCCCCCCCCCCCCCTCCGTTTGAAGTAATTTTTTAGTTTTAGCTGTTGTCTTGTCTCCTTCTTTAACTTTAATGGTGATTTAAATGCATGGGCTGATTCCGGGCTGTTCTGAGCCCCAAATTGTGTTCTGTTTTGGGACACATGTTCGGGGAGGTAAATTGAACCTTTTCACGGAGTCAATTTCAAGTTTCCCAGTGCGGGTCCCACAATCTCGTTTTAGACTTGATTTTGGATTCATCTCCGAAAATGCAATTTTGGTGTCAAAACAACCGTATTGACATTGTGATTCTATTTTTGATAGTGTGGCAGTGCTTTGAGCCCATACGGAAGGGAAAAGCTCCGGCAACGTGAGTTGGAGAGCGCGCGGTCGGCCTACAGGTAGGCTACGACTTCCCTCTCCTTAGACTAAGCATGATTAAGTAATTGTAGTGATTCGTATAAATTTGAGGTTGAATTGGTGGTTAATCATGTTAAATTTTCGGGTATTCTGGACGGTTGAAGCATGTCTATTGTATTTGTTAAACATCCTCACCTTGTTATGTGCCTTATTTGTGATTCGTGAATATTATTAGTGCATGTTTGGCCTTAGTCTAGGTTTAGGCTAGTGATTGCCACAAACTTACGTCCTTTTGGAGCCGTTAGGCCTTGTCATTTCCCCGACATCGATTAAGACGGCTTAGCTCCCTATAGACTGATGTAGCATACCTGAGTGTAATAGTTTGGGCCTTAGCTAGGCAATAACACCACTCTTGGAACCATATATCCATAAATCCCCTATTTCCATCGATTCCGATGTCTCTGATTCTTGGTGTGGAAGCTACTCGTCGATTCTGGTTGGAAGATGAACAAAACAAAAAAAACATGAATTTAACTCCAGCATGAAATTAATAAAAAGAATACATATTCAAGATACTCTATGGTGGTTGATTCATGTACTAATATGATGATTTACTATTCAATATTTAATTTATTAAATAGTTTATATCATTTAAATTTAATGTAGGAATAGAATCGTAATCCAACTTTTACCTAATATTCTGCCCACTTTTAGTAGTAGTAGTAGTAGTGTGTATATATACATATATATATACTAGTTTTTTTGACACGTGCATTGCACGTGATTACCAATTCCAAAAATATAAGTTATAATAAATAGTATTGCCTATTTAAGTGATGATTTGAATAATAAGCTTAGCAAAAAATAATATTGCAGATTCTTTTGTGAATGTTCAATGTGGATCGTCATAAATATCTCTTATTTACGCAAACCTATGAAGATGGTCAATGATTATTATTTTTTAGTTAAATGCAATAATGTATATAGTTATTTCAATTTGATGAGGTTCACTCATGTAATTTGTCTTATCTCACTAATATTACCTTATAGACAATATTTACTTTGTATTTTTCTTGTCATCTAACCAGATGTGCTTTGCATGTGTTTTCCACGTTAAATTATTTAGATGTCATATGAACATAAAAAAAACTCAGAACATTTTAAAATAATATATTTTGAAGTTAGAAGTCTTGTTGACTTGATAATACATTTGTGACATATATAATACTTTAATTTAAATATAAATACCTAACCCAAATATAAATATATATTTGCATTAATGAAAATATTTATCTCATAAAATTAATTATTAAATAAATAATAAAAATTAAACTAATAGGAACTTCAACTGACGTTATTACAAGTCATATGAACTTTTCTTCATCTAAAATACTGAAATGTTAAGAAATAGTAAATAACTAAAACAAAAGGGCAATGTTTATATAGTAATAACTATTTTGAAACAAACTTCATGAGAGTCTAAATCACATAAATATCATTGATAAATAAAGTCATTCTTTTGTCTTGAGCATCAAAACAAATCGTGAGAATTCTATAACTTTTGGAAAAGATATTCAGAAGCATATATCTACATCACAAGAGAAATTGTTAACAAAAACAAATGAATTTAGACTACATTATGTTAACTTCATATATTGGAACATTACATACTAATGTATATATTTAGCAAAAAAATAATTATTATATCATCAAAATTATTTTCCTCAAGTACTCGAGGTTATGGAATATACTCTCTTAGGATAGAATGACTTACTTCATCAGAATAGTGATACCTCATAATCTGCTAAACTTTGAACTCACTCAACGACAATAAATCTTACAAAAGAATTTAAAATGCAAGAAGAAGAAGAGTAGAAGATTCAAAAAAATATTGGTTGAAAAATGAGTGGAAGTCTCTCTATTTATAGTCAACAAAGGGTAGTATGAACAAATGTTTTATGTGTCTTATATGAAAAGTCCATTTTCGAGAAGTCACAATCCTTTGGAAAAATCACAACTTATTGGAAAAGTCACAACTCTTTGGTAAAGTCACAACTTATTGAAAAAGTCAGAACTCTTTGAAAAAGTCACAACTCATCGAAAAATCACAACCCTTCGAAAAGAGTCACAACTTATCGAAAAAGTCACAACTCATCGATAAAGTCACAACCTAAGATAGGGATATTATAGTAATTTAACATTCAAGTTAGGAGTTCATGCTTTTAAGGTAAAATATATATATATATACACACACATAATGATATGCTGTTTGTTTTTGTGTGTGAATGCTTCATGAGAAGTTGGAATTCTTTCCCCTGAGCTTTTATTTTCTAATTAATAGTACAAATTTATTAGCTGGATGAACCTAATACAAATTTGTTAGATTTTATATATGGGCATAATAATTTGTTCAAACATTTTAATGGAAATTTAGATTTGATGCACAGGCTGTAATAACACTGAGTCTGATCACTGATCACATTGAATTGACATTTGGGGATAAAAGAGGAAAAAACTTTGATATTAATTTTTGCTTGATTTTGATTTTTTGTGTTTTCGATTACTGGAATCTTTGCTTACCTGCAAATTCAAACGTTATCTCTTTTCCTATATTATGGAGTTCAATTAAACTAACTATTTTCGACTTGAACTCTTCATACATACGTTACTCATTTTGAACTGATGCTAGATATTGAATTTGTCTAAAAGCTCTAGCACACTTTTTTCCCTCCTATTTTGGACTCGGTGTTGACCATTGTTGAAATTTTTATCAGTCAAAGCTCTTAAATTGATATGAAAAAAAAATCAATAATGTAATTAATCGTTGATGTATCTGACTTGAAATGTTCATTCCTCCATGCGATTTTCTTGTGACTGCTTTTGCGGAACCTTGACCCTGATAGTCAATGTAAGTGATGGAGTACACTGAGTCTCGAATGGGTGAACAGTGATAATGAGGTGAAAGTAGATGATATGAATAAATGGAAACAACATAGGTTCAATTCTAAGTATCCGATGAAATAGTCCAAATTCACTCAAACATCACCTGATACCTATAGCGTAGTTTGTTGATTTCTGAAAAAAGGAGCAACCCATTTGCAAATCGAATTGGGTTTTCCTTTTCCGATATAGTTAGATAGAGAAGGTGGTTGCCTGCCTGAGATTTCAGTTTCTATCCTCTGCTGAGTGATGGAAGTTTGAGAACTTGTAATTTGGTGCACAATAATCCACCTCAGTATTTTTTTAGCCTTGTCATGACTTCCTTTATTTTTTATGCAACCTCCACCCCTATCTAGGCCATCGCCGTCAAATTTTTTTTAAAAAAGTATTTCAAATTGAGAAAAAAAATCATTTTTACGCCATCCCCTACCCCTACTTAACAACCAAAAGAAATTGTTTTCCAAAAAATATTTTCTACTCACCAACCAAACATGAGAAAATAAGTTAGAATTCCACTTGTTTTCCAAGAAAACATTGTCCATGGAAAACATTTTCCTTCATACCAATCACACAAAGGTGTATACATCTCTGAGGCTAAGCTATGATCAATTGGAACGTGATGAAGCCAGGTACCTCCTTTGCTTTGTTCTTTGTTAGAGGAAACCAGTAATATTTGGATTAAAGAATTGCTTAAATATGGAATGGGGCTTCACATCTTTTCGGGAACTGAAAATTTAGAAGATGCAAAAAATAGGGTGTACATGTCTTTTGTTAGAAATATTGAAAGATGGTTTCTTGTTATCCCAAGGTTCAGATAAAAATCATGCCAAAATGCATGATGTGGTCCGTGATGTAGCTATAAGCATTGCATCTAAGGGAGAGCATTACTTTATGGTAAGTCACCATGTGAACTCAAAAGAGTTCCAAAAAAAAACTCTTACGAGAAATACAGTCACATGTCAATTGTTGCAAATAAATTTAATGAGCTTCCTAGCCCAATATTTTACCCAAAATAGAAGCTTCTAATGTCTTAAGCCTGAGTAGTAGATATAGGTGCTCCATTCTGCATTTTCCAGCATCCATTCAGAGGTTGTCACGACCCAAGCCTACACCCTAGACATGGCCGGCACTCGATAATCATTTCTGGTCCCCAAGCGAACCCTCTTCCTGACTGACTACAAGCGGAACACTAACTTAAGCATACATAAGCATCAAATTGAAAGAAACGTTTTAAAACAACTTACTAAATCTCAAAACTTTGCTGAATATACTAAGTATAAATCATAAGTTTTAAATAAAACATCTGAAACTGAAAGACTCTCAAAAATTGTCCATAACCTCTACTATTTATAGATGAGTGTCGAGATAAGAACCACGACTACTCAAAATGCTAGTAATACTAACAGCTCATAAAACTGGAGTCCTCCGGAAGCAAGGAGACCTCACTCGAATGCTGGCAAGCGGATGAAGTGATCTCAACAGACTCTTGTTAAGGATCCTAAGAACCTGTATCTACATCATTTAAAGATGCAGGTCGAATGACATTAGTACATTGAATGTACGAGTATGTAATATAGCTTAATAACAAAAAACTAAAAGAGAGGACTGCAATAGATAACAACATACTCAAGCTGAATGTAAAGAAATAAAGGAGTAAAATAATTTAAAACTTTACAAAACACCTACTCATCTCTGAGCTCAACATATTAAGTGATATAATAAAAATACACTTTTAACTCTATTGGAGAGATTCTCTAATAGACAACCATCACTATGAGCTACTTGATGTTACAACGTCTCGCCCACGCTCCCAGAACTGTCCTATACCTTACCGGGGTATAGAATGCCTCAACTAAGTGGATCCACTAAGCTATTCTTAAAAGCTATAAGGAATCATCTAAAAAGTATGACCCTTTACCCTTGTTGGCATACATGGTTTATGGGGGTTGTGAGTTGTCTGAACTCTCCCCCATATCGGTGCTCAATACTACTCCCAATAATATATACTCATGCTCATATGTTTAAAAAAAACCATAACTCTTCCTTTGGTTTGAGATAATTGCTCAAACTACCCTCTTAAAAGAGGTAACTACTCTGGAAATAACTTTTGAACTAATAACTCATTTGGAAATCTCAGTTTCTCTTTTATCAATGTAAAAATTGATGCCTCTAGGAATACATAGTCCCGTTATACTCATACTTTAAAAAAAAATTCTCAAAAGCATTTCAAAACCATATTATAATATGATCATTGATGACTCGGGAAGTCATACTGCATAAACATTGATGGTATATCTAGATACCATAATGCTTAAACATTGATGGCATACTCGATTGTCATACTAATCATGTTTTAGAAACTCTTACTCAAAACTCATCTCTACTTTTTCTAAAACTCAGTTTAAAAAATCAAATGTTGGGTTTAAAGAAAGCTTCTCAAACTTTATAGCTCAAATCATATGGTTCATGCGGAATTATGGACATGAACAACTCAACTCAGGGATCTTAATAGCAACATGGAAACTGAGTACTCGGAACTCAAGAACTCAAGGACTCAAGGATATTACTCATATCAAAGTACTCAATTCATAGGGTTCAAGCTGAAATATAGACATGAACGAATCAACCAAAGAATCTTAATGCATAACATATATCAATTCAATAATTAGGAATAGAATTTCAAAAATAAATAGGAACTCAAGAGCTCAAAATCAACTCATCTCAAGAATACTCAAATCTAGGGATAGAATCCTAGATTACTCTTTTACTGATTTGAAAGAAGATGTAGGGCGTGAGGAAGAACTAGTCCAACACTATGATAGCCTTACATACCTGAAAGAACAAAGTTCTTGAAGCATCTTGAAGAATCTTGAAGAAGAACTTGATAAGAAGCCTTGAAACCCTAGCTTGAAGGAGAAAAATCAAGAAAATCTTTCTTTAGATTTCTTGAATTAGTTTCTTGAAACTCTATGGCCAAGAATTATGATTCTCATTAGTGATTCATAATTGTATAGGAATTTGAGTTGGAAAGAATGAAATTCTTGGAGAAAGACTTACCTTAAAGAATCATCATCAAAAAGATTAAAAGAATCTTGAATCGAGTCTTCTACTTTGATTTTTCCTTAGGGTTTTGTCTTAGGGTCTAAGAGAAAAGAGAGTGATGGATTAAGAGATGAAAATCTGATTGTTTTGGGTATTTAATTAGTAAAGAAATTATTTTAGCGTTTTCTTAGAGGTAAAAAGACAAACGACCCTTTTTAATGTTTTCTTGCCAGCTAATTCGTCACAACATTGTATCAGGTTACTAAAATGGTCATAACTTTTTATTCAAGCCTTGGATTGATGCGAAATTAGTGGCATTGGAAAGAGGATTCAAATACCTTTAATTTGATAGGTTATGGTCCACATAACTCTTTATATTCTAGGAGATATAGTCATTTGAAGTTGACTCAAATAAACTCTTACATCAAAACTTCATCGGTAAGGAAACTTTCAACTCAACTTTGTGCTAGGAGTTTTTAGTGAACTTAATTGATATCCCATATTAAAGAATTTACCTTTACAAATATAATCAATTTAAGAATAATCCGATAAGACCTTATGTGAAAATATAGAAGAGTTCGGGCCTTAGCTTAAAAAAAATTGGGGTGTTACAATATCTCCCCCTGGGATCATTTGTCCTCGAATGATGGTTAACCTGAGGATGGAAGGGAAAGGAGTTACTCTTACTATCTTTCTGACTTTTGAACTTGCCTACTAACATAGGTGTAGCTGATTCATACTATGAGTTTGGAACTCTTTATAGCACATAAGTTGCGAACGATATGTGTTTGAACACAGTCACACTCTATCTAAAATTATTTGACATAGAGCTAGGATATTTGGGCATGAAGTAAGAATAGGAATGTTATTCCTTGAGTGATATGATTGGTAACTATGAAGCTTAGAAATACTTCTCAACTATGCTCTTCTCCTTATAACCGCATTCAACCAACCTTGAGCCCATACCAAGAAACACTTAATGCATCAGGCATTCTTCCACATGTTAACAACACCACATTCAAGCCTAATACTATAACCATGCAATGGACTCCTACTAACTAATCCTTATAATAATTCATCATCCTCTCGTCACTTCTACGAACTGAAATTTCATGTGTTACTACCACGAACTGAATTATTACTCATTTTAAAACCTTATCTCCTTCATCCTCCACATTTATAACCTTAGATGGAATAAACACACCATCACTATCACAAAAAAATAATAACAATCCTCTTCTCTATCATCACACAACTACTATCAACAACACCCCTCTCCAAAACTAAAATGGACCACTTAGAGAGCTTTTGGGTGAAAGATCATAAGCATGATTCATTCGAGATATCTGATATAAGATCATAAGCATAGCATAACATTATGTTGTTAGCCATTGAGAGTAAATTATGAATTTGTGAGACTGAACATACTATGAGACATGAATACTTATATATGAATAGGTTCATATCATGAGGCTGATATCCACAACTTTATAGTGTAAGATTGAGATCAATGGGCTAAAGTCTTTGCCCCTCATTCTGTGAACTGAGCATAGATGTGAATCTCTCTAAAGTGTATGAGCATAAGTCATAGACAAAATTTTGATATTTGGAATATGAACAAGATGTTGTAATAACTTTACTTGAGGAATATGCAAGATTATGAACATATTGATATATCTCTAAAACTCTTTCTGAAGATATCAGTTCTCATCCTCAACACTTGACTTGATTTCTCATCTTATCATCTCCCCCTTAGGTTTGGAGTTGACACTTTAAAGCCATAGATCTATCTCATCATCTCTAAACTGGTTTACATTCCATTTACTCTAATACTCGGGAAAGGGTTTTCTCATGGCTACTGAACTCTCCATAAGCAGGTACTAAGACTCCTTCTAAGACCTCTTTCTAAGATGCTTCTCTTAACCTCTTCTCAATGGCTTATAAGGCTGCTTCATCTAGCTCTTAAGGGGAGAAAATTAATGCTTACCTCAGCCTATTACACATTAATAGCTCAATTATACTATCTAGGCACACATGAAAAATAATCATTAACTTAATTGGAACCTCGTCTAATTACATACGATCTCGGGTACACCTCTTAATTATCTTGTTAATCTAATGACTTAGCCACACTTCATTGCTCTCATCTAAAAGTTAAAATCTCATACTTGTACCACTCACACTTGTAAAAGCTAACACCTTAATTTCTTACCTACTCTATGTCAAATCTACCAGATTAGATCTCTAATTAATATCATCACCCTCATGTTTACATTCTTTTTGACCACCGCTCTCATCTCAAATTCAAGCCTAATGTTTATTACTAAACTCGGATATTAATATGATTGCTCGCTTACTATACTAACTTACAACTAATAGATACAAATTAAGAAACACTCGCCCACTAAAATCTCATGACAAGTGGTCAATCTTTATCTCTCTATCTACATACTTACGAATTATTGTCACATTCAATTTCATGACTTAAGTACTATTTACTCATTCACTATACATCATTACCTAATTAGTTTTGTAACCCTCTGAATATTATGGGCTCTACCTTAAAAATCATAAGCCTAGTTTAGAGTTATCACCTCATGAATACTCTTGCTTTTCTATCCAGCACCTACACTTGGTCGTTACCAACATAATGAAACCTCATCATAAACTCCTTTCTAATTAAAGTATACTCTAACTCATCCTAAGTCGTAACTATTCATCTACCTCATATTACGAACTCTATACAATATTATTATTTCTTAGTCTACTCACAAACGAAAACTCATCATTAAAACTTACTGGGTGCATGACTACAACAACATAATTTGCCTCATCACTATCTCTCTTTCTTAGATTACTGAACCTCTGCATGTATTCTTCTAATTTAAGGGCACTTTCACTACTATTGTTCATAATCTCGTAACTCATACTATCTTTTCGGGTGAAAAATACTACCCAAGCATTTTAAAACACACCATCCTCTTAAAGCTCTCAATTGAATAATGCTTAGGGAAAAGAGTCTGGGAATACATCTCGCTTTAGCTCGAACGCACAAATCTGATTTGGATCATTCTAACAACTAAAACCCAAGAATTTCTAACATTCAAGAAACCCTACATCAACATAATATTAAGGGAATCAAGATTCTGACTGAAATCTAGGGACCTAACGGGTGAAAGGAACCCACTAGTGAAATCCCACATACCTGGTGACAAATTCCACGGAGAACTCTTTCGATTTCGGGGATGGAACTGATGAAAGCTCGCTGCGTTCTTGAACTAGGGCTGCTCGACTTTCTTCTCTATTTTGCTCTAAGTTTCGCTTGATTTTGGTGAATAATTGATTAGGTTAGGTTCTAATTAGTTTACTAGGCTAAAATTGACCAAAACCACGTAGTTTAGGGATCCAACACCTATAAAAGACCAAATGACACCCCTGACTTAAAAGTTGTGGGGTCACCGACGGACCTTGGATGGACCGACTGTCCATTCTGTTCGGTCGTCGTTCGGCTTCAGAGAGTTGATCCTAGGGCCTCGATCCACGGTCCATGGCCTGACCTACGGTTCATGGGTCCGGCTGTGGGTCATGCCTTAGAGAAATTTCTGGGCTGATTCTGAGGAGGGTTGTAGGTGGCCATCCATGGACCAGCAGGACAGGCCATGGGTCACCCTACGATCCGTGGGTGGCAACCGTGGGTTGCACCTGCAACTTCTGGAAATCTGTTAGTTGGTCTGCTTTCAGATACGGGGTGTTACATATATAATGAATGATTAAAAATATCTTCTATCTAATCATTTTTATCTTTTATATAATTTATCATAATATATGTTTGGTGATATAATTGTCTTGTTAATATTGATTGATATTTTTATGAAGCGTCACTTTTTTTTATTTTTTTGTACATAAAAAATATAGAATCTGATAATTTTATGGTTAACATATACTCCTTGTGAAAAAAAATACTATGTGAATGTTTTCGAAAATCAATATAAGTTATAAATAAGTTAAGACCTTCAAAAATTTACACCACATCAACATAAATAAATTTTTCTTAGAGATAATCTACTTGTTTGAGGCTAAATGTTCAATAATTTTCGTTATTGTTACTTAGTTAGTACTCAAACAAAATTTATAGAAGGAGAAAAATAAACTTGAAACAACAAAAAAATAATATTTTTGACCCCTTACAGACATTCATTCTTTTCATTAAGTTGTTGCTCTCAATGCCATTCTAGATGCTTCATCTGTGCAACTTTAAAACTTTTTCAGAAATATGTATGTACACTTGTTGCATTGTGAAAGTAAAAGTAGATCAAAATGTTAGATTCTAGACTCATGTTAAAAAGATATTCTCGAACATGAAAAAATTGAACATTATTCTAGTCTAGATAACCTAAATGCTCAGCAAGGGGTGTACATGGTCGGGTTGGTTCGGGTTTTTCAAATATCAAATCAAACCATTTGTGTTGGATTTTTAAATTTATAAACCAAAACCAAACCAATAAAACCCGAGTATTTCAGCATTGGATTTTTTCGGATTTTTCTGTTTAAGTATTCATATAAACATATAATTTACTTGTACTTCAAATATTTCTTTAGTCCTACCAAAATACAACGATATATGGTGTTTCTTAAGAAAATAATACAAAATATGATATGATATCCAACAAAAAATATTAATGAAATCATGTGAAACAAATATTGAAAATTAATAAGTCATAATGAAAATGATCATAATCTAAAAGTACTAAATCATATATTATTAAAAGTTGGAAGCACCAAAGTACAAAGTTGGGTTACCTTTTTGCCCCTACACAAATTAAAATGTTGTAAAGTATTTATATTAATTAATTATTAACTACTAATTCAACACAAAATTTAATTCTTTTATTCATTACTTATGAGTTACACCTCCTCCAATATGGCTTTTAAGCATTTTCGGTTTTCTAAGCATCAAGATATTTTCAATTTTCTATGCATCAAGATATTTTTCAGTTTTCTAGACGTATATTTAATTAAATTAAATTGAATGGTACAACAGATGCATGAAATCTCTTTAGTTAGGAATATGAATAGCTAACTTCATTAAATATATATAATATTGAAATCTATTATCATTTCTTTACTTTTTATCCTCTCTATATAGTTGTCGATATTTCTTGTATTTGTTTTTCTTTAATATATATCTTTTTCTTGATTTGTTTTTGTTAATTATTAATTCTTATTTATTTTTATTTTGTTTTAGGTTTTTACCTTACGATTTTGAATTCTTCACTTCTCATTCACATCATCAGGTAAGTAATAGGTACGATGTTCGTTCCACAAAAATATAATGTAATCTGTAGGAAAATTGTGATATGTATGACATTTTTTAATAGTATAAATGATATAGACTTTAGATTCATAAATAAGTATTATTTCTTTGAGTGGCTACTTTTTTGAAGATGTACACCCAATATTTTTAAATAAGATATTTTAAATATTTCAACCATTTGTATTAAGTTTCTTATTCGTGAGTATGATTATATTTGAATAATTTAAGTAATATTTTCCTGTCAAATTTACATATGAAAGGACTCATAATCTTGAATCAAACAAAGAAAATTGTACGTGCAATTGGATTTTTATATATCGATTAAATTTTCTAATGCCACTAATTATTAACTATCTCTATCACAAATAAACACTATTTTTTTAAAGTGTATCCCATGAAATTGACAATGATACATTATCCATCTTAAAGAAACATATGTTGATCAATATTTGTACAACATGAAATACGACTTTTATTGGGCAACAACTTCATGATATGCATGTGTCTACAAAAAGGAGGTTACAGTTTCTTACACAAGATACAATTTTTAAGATGTGTGAAACACTTGCAAACATATTCAACGTTATTTATGTCACATATAAACTATTTGTTGTTGAAATATTATAAAAAAAATAAGGGAAATGTTGTACTAAGTATAAGATATATTAGAACTATATAAGAAAAATATCACATATATCAATTCAATTGTTTATGTATAGCTACAAACAATTATACTTCTCTTTCAAAATTTAGTTACTCAATATTACTTGCAAGTTATAGTAGCATCTATATCATTTTTTTTGTACTAATAAGTATTAGTTATATGACTAAATATTAAAGGAAATTAAAATTAGATTATGTATTTTAGTTGCCTAAACAATGTAAAACTAAAGAATAAATATTCAATTTTATTGTCATTCTTAGTATTGAATTGATTTTCTTTTTGCATTAGTATTAATTTAATTCTGATGTAAGCTTTATTATAATTACCAACATCTATGGACTATAATCTTTATTGGACCATTTAGAATTCTAAGTTTCAAACTTGAAATAATATATTAAAAGATAAAAACAATGAAAAAGTATAAAAAATATTTTAAAATTATATTAAAGTAAATGTTTCTATGTATAAAATAAAATTTTAAAATTATCTATATAATGTCGGGTTGGTTTGGTCTTGGGTTGGTTTTTTTTAGTTTAAACCAAACCAACTAAAATATAGTCGGGTTTTTTTTTCAATACCAAACCAAGTCAAACCAAACTACTAGTTGGGTTTTTGTCCCGGTTTGACTTGATTTGCGGTTTGGTTCGATTTTGTACACCCCTACGCTCAACAATGACTTGACACACGAAGGACAACAAATCCATGTTAATAGACAGAACTTTTGCATCATAAGTTATTACTTTTATTTAGAGTAGGTTTTGATTCATATTCTTCAAATTAAACTTGTCAAAAATAGTCATAACCAGTCTTTTCAAAAACATTTTTGGGGCGAGTTTCGAGGTGAGTCTCGGGGCGGGGCGTACCAAAAACGCTCAGGGGCGCAAATTGAAGACGTAGATCCATAAGGCGTAAGTCCTAGAATTTGGGGTGTAAGCCCAGAGCATAAAAACGTAAGTCCTGGGCGTAAAAACATACGCCCCGAGTTTTTTAAATTTTTTTAAACCTCTTTTGCTTTAAATCATATTTTTTATTATTTGTGTGATGATATTTCTCAAATAGTAATGATAATACTTTTTTTCTCCATTATTGATTATTAATACCTATCTCAAATAAAATCATAATATTTTTTCTATATATTATAGGTTATTTTTAAAAAATTATTTGTAACATCACTGCAAGTTCCACTTTTGCTTATTTTCTTAGTAAAAAAATTATAAAATTGAATATACATGAGGCTACGCCCCATAGATCCATGGGACTTACACCTCACCCCATACTGCATAAAACGCCTCGCCTCACGCCCCCGCCTTTTAAAACACTGGTCATAACTCACCCCAAAATTATTTAGAAGGGCCGAATAAGAAGGAAAAGGGAAAAACATTAAAAGAGTGAAAGCCTTGTCCAAGTGAGATCATATATATGTAAGACGAAAAATATTCACTACAATATTATAGAGACAAAGAAATAGTGAGGAAAATCATACATTAAAGGGAGTAAACTATATGAGATATCCAATGATGATAACAAATCATCCTAACCAGATAATGACCTATGTTTTGGAATAACATACCACAAAAAATTGACTAACACGTCAATCAACATTCCATCTTTAAAGTACTCATAATATCCGGTGATCAAATTTAGTAAAAATAGATAAGGATAATTTAAAAACCAAAAAATATGGGCATGCAATGTAATTAACTCTTAGAAGATTTTCTCAAGAACAGAAAAACTCAACCTTATATGTGAAGCAATAACGTTGTCTATGAAGAAATGAGAGATCCAAGGAAAGGGAGACAAATTTATTTTGGACTCTAAGACGACATTTGGACTGAAGTTGATGTACAACAGTCTTGAAATGACACAACATAACTTCAAGCAGTGGAAAAATTACCAACCTTGTAATCCATAATAGTAGGTTTTAGTAAGCAATTTTGTTTTTTTTCTTGGTAATACACATTCTTCTAACCAAAATAACATCAACTAAAAAAGCTCTAAAGCAGACGAACCCTTCTATGGCTAAAGAAATTCAGACCTTGGAGTCTAAATTCATGCAATTGAGCATCTTAGAAAGAGGTGGGGTGTTAGGTAGTATTGAAGTAAGGACCACATTCATTGAGGAGATCAAGGCCAAATAATTTGAGGATGAGAATTTGGAGGAGCTTAGGAAGAAAACTGCAAATAGTAAGGCACAAGAGACCACTCTTGATGTGGTTGGTGTGCTCAATTTTAAAGGGAGAATATGTGTTCCTAGAGTAGATGACTTGATTGAGAAATTGTTGGCAGAGTCTCATGGTTCGCGATATTCTATTCATCCGGGTGTGATCAAGATGTATTGAGATTTGAAGCAAATTTACTGGTGGCCGGGCATGAAGAAGGATATAGCGGAGTTTGTGGCGAAGTATCCAAATTGTCAAAAAATGAAGTATGAACATCAAAGGCCTGTAAGTTTGCTTCAAAGAATGACAATTCCGGAATGGAAGTGGGAAAGGATAGCCATGGATTTTGTGGTTGGTCTTCCCAAGACCTTGGGGAAGTTTGATTCTATTTGGGTAGTGGTTGATAGATTGACTAAGTCAGTCCATTTTGTTCCGGTAAGAATAGATTATAATGCTAAACAATTGGCTAAAGTCTATGAGAAAGAGATAGTAAGGTTGCATGGGGTGCCCCTCTCTATCATCTCAGACCATGGTACCCAATTCACATCCAAGTTTTGGAGGAAATTGCATGATGAATTGGGAACACAACTCACTTTTAGTACAACCTTCCATCTACAGACAGACGGGCAATCAGAGAGGACTATTCAAGTATTAGAAGACATGTTGAGGCCATGTGTGATTGCTTTTGGAGGGCATTGGGATAAGTTCCTACCTTTGTATGAATTCTCCTATAATAATAGTTATCACTCCAGCATAGATATGACACCTTTTGAGGCACTCTATGGGAGGGGATGTAGGTCACCCATAGGATGGTTCGAGGCTGGGGATGTGAAACCTTTGGGGGTTGATTTAGTGAAGGATGCTCAAGATAAGGTGAGGAGTATTCAAGCTAAACTTTTAGCAGCCCAGAGTAGACAAAAGAAGTATGTGGATCATAAGGTAAGAGACATGACGTTTCAAACCAGTGAAAATGTTCTTCTTAAGGTATCACCCATGAAAGGAGTGATGAGATTTGGCAAGAAGGGCAAACTAAGTTCACGATACATTGGTCCCTTTGAGGTTCTTGAATGTGTAGGACCGGTAGCGTATAGATTGACTTTACCTCCTAATTTATCGGGTGTTCATCCGGTATTTCATGTGTCCATGTTGAAGAGATATCATGGTGACGGGGATTATATCATTAAGTGGGACACAATTGTATTAGACAAAGACATCCGATATGAGGAGGAACCGATTGCAATTCTTGATCGTGATGTGCGTAAGTTGAAGACCAAGGAGATTAAGTCCGTGAAAGTTCAATGGAAGCATCATCCAGTTGAGGAAGCTACCAGGGAAACCGAGAGAGACATGCGAGACAAGTATCCCCAATTGTTCGTCGATTCAGGTACTACTTCATTCCTTCCTTAGCCTATTTTTCCTAAGTTGTCACTCGGGACGAGTGATTGGTCAATTGGTATCTATTGTAACGACCTATTCCCGTCGTTATAGAAATGCCAACGGGGGGAAATTTGGGGCCGGAAAACTTTTTCGTAGTATTTGGATTTTCCCAACCTAGTCCAGATTTGAACAAAATCGTACTCTTTAAGGTGTAAGGAAATCTGATAACAACCACATGAGTTAATTGTGATTTTGATTACATAAGTAGTTAGATAACTCGTTAAGGAATCCGTATGACTTTATGAAATTGAATTCGGGGGAGTAGAACTCCCGGAATCGATCTTAGCGTAAAGGGTATTTTCTGAGCGTCGTTGGTTAGAGGTGTGTTGTGAAATGGGGATTTTGGAATTATTTAAATAGCTCTCTGTTTCGTGCAACCTGCCTTGGCGGGGATTTTGGTCGCTTTGGCGGGGCCGCTATAGCGGGGTGGTGGCCGCTGTGGCAGGCTAGACGCAACTTAAAGTCATAAATAAACCCCTAAACGACCTTATTTGACACTTTTCAATTTTTAGAGCTAAGGAACGAACCCCAGGCAACTCCTATTCATTTTTCACCATTCTTGAGGCTAAAGGTAAGCTTTTCACTCCCCGAATCCGTTTTTCGATCCATAGAACGTAATAGAATGGGTGAATATTGATGGGGAAAGGTTTTGTTATAGATTCTATGGTGGAAACAATCCTAATTTGGATAATTGGGATCATGAGTTTGATCTAGGGTTCATAGAATTGTTAGTAATTCGGCTAATTAGTGGTTGTTTATTGATTTCCGTATTGTATTGATTGTTTGTAGACCAAGAACAAGCAGAACGAATCCGAAAAGGGAATGATCAAGTTTCCTAGGGTTTCAAGCTTGTTTCGAGGTAGGTGATGGTTGTGATTCTATGATTGTGGGATGTATGTTTGTTCTTGCTTCATTATGATACTTACATGTATTTGAATGTTACATTATTGATCACAGTTGATGTAAATGAGAGAGATGAATGATGATTGCCATGAAATCATGACTTAAATGTATGATCTTGAGGATGTACTTATGCTTGTGATTGTGGTGTGTTGAATGGATCGGTTGCCACGTTCTAGCATAATTATGGGATCAGTTACCACGTTTCGGCATAATCATTGGATTGGGTACCACATTCCAGTATGCTAACTGTTTGGGTTTGGGTTCCATGAGAGGACCAATGATTTGATATAATTGTGTATCTTGAGAAATGTGAAGTTGTTCGTTGTTAGTAAATGTTGATAATATTGTATACGTTCGATATATGCATGTGATTATATTGTTGTGATGACTTATGTATGTTGCACTTAGTGGGATAGCCACGTGATCCTACCAGTACACTGTGGTTGCGTACTGATACTGCACTTGCTCTTATTTTTGTTGAGTACAGGGCATCTTCAAGCAGCTACTGACAGACCTCGCTTAGGAGATCAGTGATTGTTCGAATTCAAGGGTGAGCCAATTCTTCCAGGCTGCCATGGGTTCTCTTTCGTCTATGTCCACCATTTCCGGACTTAGACTATGTTCTATTAGTTATTAATACAATAATTGGGGGTTGCATCCCTTCCTGTCCACCATTAACTTGCTTTCGTAACTTAAATGCCTTAGTTTTGGTTTAGTTGCTTGGCTTGAGCTGTAGTAGTGGTTCTCCCACCGGAGAGTTAGTGTGGTGCCAATCACGACGGTCTGGGTCGTGACACTTAGAGTAACAAATTTATAAAATGTTACTGACAATAACGTTTTATATCTGTACTCCATCAAATCTTTGTCTTTTTGTCATTGAATTTTTTTGAATAAAATATAAGCTAAAACATTATTAAGAAATACATTTATACTAGTTTTGTAAAATTTTAAAAAAAATGCATTATTTTAGTGAATTGATTTTAATTATGAATTATTTTGGTAAAAAAAAAAATCTAATATAAATCCTACAAATAGGTATTATAGTTTCTAAAAATACATAACTGCTACACCGCAAAAGACAAAGTGATCACATCAGTTTTGCCGCATTGGGTAACATAGTAAAATTGTCGTGTTTGAATTGTGCTAAAATGTAGGTCATAACAAACTTTTTGTGTAACTATATTTTCCATCGAGTTGGGGTCTATAAATCACTTCCTCTATATATGCATCACTTTCTGGCAAAAGATTATTTGATAAAGGGAATAACGTTTGATATATCCCTCAATTTTGTGATTTAGAGTTGATATATCTCTCGTTATACAAATGACTCACATATATCTTTACACATTGTTTTTTTTTTTTTACTTTTTTGTTTCGATGACTAATTTAAACTTATTATTTTGATGGTCAAATTTATTTATGTTTCACTAATTTTCTTGTAAAATTTACTATAGATGCCCCATTTTTTAATTTTATTTTTACAAATACAAAAACTAAAGTATAATATAACATATGGAAGCTTCTTTTGTAACGGTTAGGGTATATGTGAGTCATTTGTATCAAAGACGTATCCAGGATTTTGAGATGATGGGTGCACTGTTATAAAATGGTTGATCTATGATATAAATTTGATGGGTTTGACATTTAGGTTTTTACTACTGAAAACCGTTAAAATTTTAAAATTAGAGGTCTAAACTTAATTCTTATATATATATATATATATATATACATACCAATTACCACTTAGAGAAGTGTTATCTAATTTTAGAAAGAAAAATATAACAAGATAAATATAAAATTCAAATTTCTAGCCTTGCGGAGAGAAGTGCACCCAATCATAATCACATTATGTGATACTTCAAGTGTGGGTTCACACATCTATAATTCAATATTTTTTAAAAATATAACACTACTATATATGATCTCGGGAGGGGACCATGGGTTCACGTGAACCCGGTGGGTGATCTATGCATAGTCATTCCAGGTCCACGCATGTTGAAGATAGTTGTTATAAAATTAATAGAACCTAAAATGGATACCCCCCTTAGATACGTCTTTGATTTGTATAACGGTAAGAGTATATATGAGCCATTTTCATAACGAAGGATATATCAACTCTAAATGACAAAGTTAAGGAGTATATCAGGCCCTTTTATCTAAATTTTAGCTCTCTTTTTGGCACCTTTTTATTTTATTTCAGTTCGATTATCAGTAAATCTTGAAAATTTATCTTTCTTACTAAATAAAATAACATAAATTCCTTCTTTTTCTCTTTGAAAACGCACATCAGAGTAAGCTTGGATACCAAATAAATAATTAAATTACAATCTTATCATCTAATTTTTCCACTGATGACTACGCAGGAACCAAACAATAAAATTGTGTTATTTTCAAAATTTTGTTTTTATATTTTCACTGTTCATAGGTATAATTACTTGATAAAATGTTATAAACATGATAAAAATAAGTATTATGTATTCAAGAAGTAAATATAATCGTAATTTTAATTTCAAAATAGTGGACTCTCATACACTAATATGAGTTATCAAATTACATTTTATATTGATTTCTTTTTATTTGTTTGTAATTAGTTTATCCGGTTAATTAATTTATTTATTTGTCTTATTTACTAAAAAAACATATTTTAAGAAGAATGTTTTATCCTTTTTTGGTAACATTTTAGATTTAACTTTCTATATGACATGTTTAAACCACAAGATTAAATGACATTTTGGTAGATTTTACATATATTTAGTATAAAACCACAAAATTCAAAAGTCACTTTTTCTTTCTTAAATTTCGTATCAAATCAAATCATACCAGCAAATTAAAATAAAAAAATATTCAAACAAAATCAAGAAAAGTTTTTAGGGATATTTTTTCATAATTATTGTAATATATTATTAAGCTGTAATAATAATGCATGCATTGAATTTTAAGAAAATAGCTTCCAGTATTTATAAAAATTATTCACATAAATTATTTAATCATGTGTTTAGAAACTTAAATAATTGATACCCAAATGTAGACAATGCATTTAAATATTAAAACCATGTGTAGTGGCTAGTGGGTATGTTAGCAAAAAAAAAAAAAAACTTCCTCCGTCTATTATTAATCCATTTTCTTTGTCTAATATTAATCGGTCATTTTCTATTTTATATGCATGTTAAGAAATTATAAATACGAAAATAATTTTACTAATATACCTCTTAAAAACTTCTTAAAAGTTTTACAAATAAATGTGAAAACTTTAAAAAAAAAATAACACCAAAAATATCCTCATGATGAAGTAGAAATGTTGACAGCTTGCTCTTTGTACGCTTTTAAAGTAATTATAAATATAAATATTTTCATTAAATCTAATCTTTTAATTATATTTAAACTATGTGTTTTATTCATTATAATAAAAATGAATAATGGATGAACTTTAAAACTTTATGATATTTGAAATTTTAGAAACAATTAATTTTAAAGATAAAACTTTTTTAAAATTAATTTTATCTCGAATTTATAAACTAATAAGTACTTATAATAATTTATTTTCATTATGTGTACAAGTTATATGAGATGGAGGGAGTATCAAAGAGTCTAGAGTTATATAAAGAAAGATTTTTTTAGGAGAGAGGAAATAATAATTTTAATCCTTTAAGCTATGAGATTAACTGTCATCCATTGACAGTAGATAAGAAAATTACATCGTTAATTTATTTTTCGGAAAAGGGTCAAAAATACCTTTGTACTATTCGAAAAGGTAAAAATACCCCTCACTCACCTATTGGGCTAAAAATACCCATCAATCAACCTTTTTGGTCCACTATTACCCTTTAAACTAACAGCCTTATATTTTTTTAATTATTATTATTAATTATTATGTGGCGTCTTTCTATTGGATAAAGTTTAATTCCAACCCACCAAACTTTATCCTACCCCACCCGACCCATATTGACATACCTTGACCCAAACCCAAATACAAGATCCATTAAAAATGAAAAAAATTGAATCATCTCTTCTCCCCCTAAACCTAATATCCTATTTTTCTTTTTCCCGTTTTCTTATTAAGCAATTTCAAGATCAATTTCACTCAAAATAATCACAAGTTATTGTAATTATAAGGCACATAAGCACTATAATCATAAGTTGTTTTCTTGAAAGGCTAATTACATCGCATTTTTGCGGGCATTTCGCCTTAAATTAAGACCCCTATTATTCCATATTAGAAATTAAATTAATCAACATAGTACCAATCTTTACATAAATGGACACTAATAGTACAACGCAGCTATAATTGAAGATTTTAAAACACACCAACATACATACACATTTATACAACTACTTGTAAATGAGTGGCGTTGAGGATCAAAAGAAGCAAAATCAAATGAAACGTGTAAATAGGGTTCATCATAATGAGGATAAAATAGATTATGTGTTTTAAGGATAAAATAAATTGGGTGAAATTGATCTTGAAATTGCTTAATAAGAAAAGGGAAAGAAGAAAAATAGGATATTAGGTTTAGAGGGAGAAGAGATGATTCAATCTTTTTTATTTTTAAATGGATCTTGTATTTGGGTTTGGGTCAAGGGATGTCAATATGGGTCGGGTGGGGTAGGAGAAAATTTGGTGGGTTGGGATTAAACTTTATCCAATAGAAAGACGCCACGTAATAATTATTAATAATAATAATTAAAAAATATAAGGTTGTTAGTTTAAAGGGTAATAGTGGACCAAAAAGGTTGACTGGGGGTTATTTTTAGCCCAATAGGGGGATGAGGGGTATTTTTAAACCTTTTCGAATAGTACAGGGGTATTTTTGGCCCGTTTTCGTTTATTTTTAGAAATATAGTAGAGATTAACTGTCACGCCCCGAGCCTATACCCTGGGCAGGACCGACACTCGCAGACAATTTCTGGCCCCAAGCGAACCCTTGGCCTGGTTTTCTTAACTCAGCGGAAACTTAACTCAACAGCTTAACTCAAAGCAAGGAAATGTTATAAACAACCATCAGATAAAAACTGGCCAAAAAGGCAACTTGAGTCTCAAAATAGAATAGTTATATATATATATACAGATGAGAGACTCAAAACTAACTGACTGACTGTCTATGAAGCCTCTAAAATACTGAGATGGATGTTGGGACAGACCCCACAACATCCTAATAATACAAAACTAAGAGAACAACATAATCGAGTCCTCCGGAACACAAGGAGGTTCACCACTGACTCTGGAGTGCTCAGCTGGATCAACGGCGTGCTGGATGCTGATCCTGGGTACCTACGTCTGCATCATAATAAGATGCAGGCCAACTGGTGTCAGTACATTGAATGTACGAGTATGCGAGCTGGAAAGTTGAACCACAACTTAAGCTTGAGAGGAGTACAAGAGAACACTTACCTAGGCTCTGTACGACTCATGAGTAACTGAACTCAGTATATAAAGCAATAAGACACATGCAATATATAAAGCTTGTAAAATAGTATAAACAACTTAGCTTGTTAATGATAAAACAATAACAACTCAACTTTACTTATATAAAAGTAATATAAATTTTGTGGGAGGTTCGTTAACCGACAACCACCACTATGAGCCCTAGTGATGATACAACGTTTTACCTCACGTTGCCCAAGGACCATCCTATACCTTGCCGTGATATAGGACCTTACTATTGCTTAGTGGATCCACTAGCTTAATCTTACGTAATCATCTAAAAAGAATGATACGTCAAGTCCCATGTTGGCGCATGGTTCTTATGGAGAGTTGAGTTAATGTAAACTCGTGTCCCCAATTCGGTGCTCAATACTACTCCCAAAATACTTTGGCTCATAAGTGCTTTAAACACATCTTTCTTTAATTGAGATAATTACTCAAAACTTAGCCCAAAGGCTCTTTTGGAAAACATGGTTCCCCTCTTACTCAAATGTAAAAACATTTAAAACTTCTTTGGGAATACTTAGTTCTCTAATAGCCTTTTTAGAAAAAAGAACTCAACTTTAAACCATTGACTTAACTTGAAACTCGAGACTGTTACTCGACTTGAAAGTTGAGACTCTTACTTAGCTTGAAAATCTAAACTCTTTTCTTAACTTGAAACTTGAACCTTAAAACGACGTTAAAACGTTTAACAACGACTCTTGAAATGCTTAAAAGACTTGCTTGAACTTACTTCTTAACTTTGCTTGACTTGACTCTAAAATCACTTTGACTTTGATTCTAACTTGCCTTGAATTGGATTATGGATTCAAGGTATATGGCCACACATTTACGGATGAATTCTTGACATCTAAACGTAACTTGAAGTGTTGTAAACAACTATGGAACATAGGTACAATACCCAGGAATATGCATGAAAGAGTGGGGAATGAAAGGGGTAGGTTGGGGTCCTTGGCGCTCTGCAAGGCGCGGAGCGCCAGCCCTTGAAGCTCAGAAGGGGCTTTCTGGCGTTCTGCAAGGCGCAGCGCCCCAAGGGGTGAAGTTCAAAACACTTCTTGGGGCGCGACGCGCCACCCCTTTTTCCTGAAATTTCGACTTTTCTCCTTCTTTTCTCCAACTATAAACCTTTTAAACCACAAGGGTTCCAGCCCCAAACACTAAGAATCATCAATCCCTCAACATACAATAGATTACAACTCAAATACACAACCGGAAATAGGTCCCCAAATCAACAAGGGACTTCAACAACACAATCAACAATATCAACAACAACCAACAACTTCAACAAAACAACCAATCTTTTCTCAATAATAAAATGAGTTTGGCTTGTGGGGGAAAGAACCAACCAACACTATGAACTCACATACCTAGTAGGGATCACCCCCGACGATATCCACAATGGAAACTTGCTTGATCTACTCTTTCTCCTCTTCTTCTCCTCTTCTTCTCTTCTTCTTCTCTTCTTCACTCAAAACCCTCACTCTCACTCTTTTAAAATGGGACAAAACTGATCAAAAATCAGTCTAACACAATAATTTAACCAAAGGGATTGGTTAGTGTAAAGATCAAAATGCCTTTAAAAAATTCCGGACGGATTCCCTGCCAACTACCCAACTTCCAAAGGGCATAACTCACTCATACGAACTCGGAATCGAGCAAACTCGGTGGTGTTGGAAAGATCATTCCATGAGCTTCGCAAAAATAACTAGAACTACTCCTAACTCATCCTGAGCTAGGAGTTATGACTGCTCAAATTTGGCCAAAAACTCACCTTTTTCCACACTTAGCCAAATTTTCCAAAATTTTAAATTCCTTCCAAAGATGACTATTTCCGATTCTAAGCCTCTTCAAAACTATTTCAAATTGTCGGATGTTACAATATCTCCCCCTTGGGAACATTCATCTTCGAATGAGGTTACTTTTATAATGCTAAGAGTGTAACATCAACTCAAACACCCAACAAGCAGCCATGCAAACACAACGACAACAACATGCTCATTATAAATTAAAGAGCACTAAGAAGGAGATTAGTACCTTAATCTGCATTTCCTCCGGATTCAAAGAGATGTGGATATCTCTTCTTCATGTCCTCTTCGGCTTCTCAAGTAGCTTCCTCAACAAATTGGTTCCTCCAAAGGACCTTGACTGATGCTACATCTTTCGTTCTCAACCTACGAACTTGGCAATCTAAAATCCGAACAGGAATCTCCTTATAAGATAAGTTATCCTTGATCCTAATACCTTCAGTTGGTAGGATCAATGAAGGATCGCTTATGCACTTCTTTAACATAGAGATATGAAATACCGGATGGACCACTGCTAGTTCCTGTGGTAACTCCAACTCATAAGCAACGCTGCCAATCCTCTTAGCTATTCGGTAAGGTCTAATATACCGAGGACTAAGTTTCCCCTTTTTACCAAACCTCATAACCCCCTTCATGGGTGAAACTTTCAAATAAACCCAATCATCTACTTCAAACTCTAACGCCCTTCTCCTAACATCAATGTAGGATTTTTGACGACTCTGCACTATTTTCAACCTCTCTTGAATCACCCAAATAGAATCATGTTGTCTGCGAGACTTTGGTTACCCTGTGATGAAATCCATATTGTTCATCTCCCACTTCCATTCCGAAAGTTCTATCATCTGAGCCAAACCAACGGGCCTTTGGTGTTCAACTTTCACTTGTTGGCAATTTGGACACTTGGCCACAAACTCTGCAATGCCCTTCTTCATGCCATTCCACCAATAGACTTCTCTCAAGTCACGATGCATCTTTGTGGAACCCGAATGAATGGAATATCTGGAGCTATGAGCTTCCTCCATAATCCTCTCTTGGAGTCCATCTACCATAGGTACACACAATCTACCTTGATACCTCAAAACACCATCTCCCCCTTGTTCAAAAGCTAATACTCTTTGCTTTTGAACATTTTCCTTCAACTCAAGTAAAATGGGATCTTGATCTTGTTACTCTTTCACTTCTGACACTAGTGGTGACTCGGCCCCATTCGCCACCGCTATTCCTCCTTCTGCGGAATCTATCAGTCTGACTCCCAGGCATACTAGTCTGTGCACATCTTTTGCTAACTCTCTCCTTCATTCTTCAATATGGGCGGTGCTACCCATAGACAACCTGCTTAAAGAATCAGCAACAACATTAGCCTTACTTGGGTGATAAAGAATATTCAGGTCATAATCCTTGAGTAATTCTAACCACCTCCTCTGTCTGAGATTAAGCTCTTTATGAGTAAGCACATATTGAAGGCTCTTGTGATCAGTGAATATATCAACATGCACAACATACAAGTAATGACGCCATATCTTTAAAGCGAACACTACAGCAGCCAACTCTAAGTCATGGGTTGGGTAGTTCTTCTCATGAACTTTCAACTGTCTGGAGGCATAAGCTATAACCTTGCCATTCTGCATTAAGACACAACCCAAACCAACTCTAGATGTATCACAATACACCACAAAACCTTGAGTACATTCTGGTAACGTCAAAACTGGAGCAGTAATCAACCTCTTTTTCAATTCCTGAAAGCTCTTCTCACAAGCTTTAGACCATTGAAATTTCACTGTCTTCTGAGTCAACCTGGTCAAAGGAGATGCAATAGATGAGAACCCCTCTACAAACCTTCTATAGTAGCCAGCTAATCCCAAGAAACTCCTAATTTCAGTTGGAGATGTGGGTCTAGGCCAATTCTGTACTGCCTCAATTTTTCGAGTATCAACTTTAATTCCATCACCGGACACAATGTGGCCTAGGAACGCAACAGACTTAAGCCTAAACTCACACTTA
Source organism: Solanum acaule (assembly GCA_036250505.1). Classification (NCBI taxonomy): domain Eukaryota; kingdom Viridiplantae; phylum Streptophyta; class Magnoliopsida; order Solanales; family Solanaceae; genus Solanum; species Solanum acaule. Next base: position 3,468 of record JAJOOR010010443.1, on the reverse strand, counting down.
GAGAACTTGGCATACAACTCCTTGTCTTTCAAAGTCTGAAGAACTATTCTGAGATGGCTAGCATGATCTTCTTTATTCTTTGAATAGATTAGTATGTCATCAATAAAGACAATAACAAACATATCTAAATAAGGTTTGAAGACTCTATTCATCAAGTCCATGAAAGTTGCCGGTGCATTGGTCAAACCAAAAGACATAACCAAAAACTCATAATGACCGTATCTGGTTCTGAAAGTTGTCTTTGGAACATCACATTCCCTTACTCTTAACTGATGATAGCCTGACCTGAGATCAATCTTTGAAAAACAAGTGGCACCCTGAAGCTGATCGTAAAGATCATCAATCCTCGGAAGAGGGTACTTATTCTTGATGGTAACCTTATTCAACTGGTGGTAATCTATACACATTCTAAGGGAACCATCTTTCTTCCTCACAAACAAGACCGGAGCGCCCCAAGGTAAGAAACTCGGTTGAATGAAACCCTTATCTAGGAGATCTTTCAACTACTCTTTCAACTCTGCTGGTGCCATTCTATAAAGTGGAATAGAGATAGGACGAGTATTTGGAATGAGATCTATGTCGAACTCTAGTTCTCTCTCAGGAGGAATTCCGGGTAGATCATCAGGAAAATCTTCTGGAAACTCTCTTACTATAGGAACTGACTGGAAATGAGGTATCTCAACACTAGAGTCATTAACTCGGACTAAGTGATAGATACAACCCTTCGAAACTAACTTTCTCGCCTTAAGGTACGAAATAAAACGACCCTTAGGCACTGCTGAACTACTACTCCACTCTATGACTAGCTCACTCGAAAACTGAAACTTGACCACTCGAGTTCTACAATCTATCGATGCATAACTAGCATGAAGCCAATCCATACCCAGAATGACATCGAAATCTACCATGTCTAACTCAATCAAATCATCCATGGTGCTCTTGTGATTAATAGAAACAGGACAATCACGATAAACTTTTTCTGCTAGAATAGACTCCCCAACAGGTGTAGAAACACAAAAGGGTTCGCAAAGCCTTTCAGGAAGAACCTTAAACTTATTTGCAACATAAGTAGTTACAAAATATAAACTTGCTCCTGGGTTTAGCAAAGCATACACATCAAAAGCAAAGACTTTAATCATACCAGTGACAACATTTGGAGAGTTCTCTTGCTCATGGCGACTGGTGATTGCATAGAGGTTGTTTGCTCCTTCACCGATACTAGAAGTAGCTCCTCTAGGTGCCATCCTGTCTGGGGGAGCAACTGAAGAAGATTGGGCCCTACTGCCCAATTTTCCACTACCTTGCTTGTTCTTAAGACACTCCTTCATGAAGTGACCCTCTTGCCCACACTTAAAACAACCTATCTGGCCATCACGACATTTACCCGGGTGAGTTCTACCACACCTAGCACATGTAAGAAACAAACTACCTCCATGTGCCACACTACCTGAGGACTGTGCTGGTCTAGCCTTGAAGTCCTTCGAATTCTGGCCATTAAATTCACCTCTGTATCTGGGTGCAGGTGCTCTAGTAGATGATGGAGCAGGTCTCTTTTGCCTTTGCTGAAAGGATGGACGGTTTGAATTACCTTTCTGCTGCCCGGACTCATTACCGGTCTTAGCTCTCTTATTTCTGAACTCTTCTCTGTCCCTCAGCTTCTCTTCCTCAACCTGCTGTACATAGACCATCAACCTTGATATGTCCATGTCCCCAATAAGCATTGCAGCCCTACCTTTCTTACTCGACAACCGAGACAGCCCAGCAACAAACAAGCTCATTCTATTTCTCATGTCTGCAACCATCTCCGGAGCATATCGAGATAGTTGTGTGAACTTCAAACTGTACTCTTGAACACTCAAAGACTCCTTCTTAAGTGTAAGGAACTCACGTACCTTGGCCTCTCTCAATTCTCGAGGAAAGAAATGCCCCAAGAAAGCTTCTTCAAAACCGGCCCAACTTGCAAGTGGTGCATTCTCAGCTCTGCCCCCTTTCCACTGGTCAAACCACGTTCTAGCAACATCCTTCAACTGATACACAGCTAGTTCAACCCGCTCAATATCTTCTACATGGATTACATCAAAAATCTTCTTCAACTCCTCAATGAAGTTCTCTAGATCCTCAGTAGTGCTTGAACCCATGAAACTCGGAGGATTCATCCCCAAGAACTCACGAATCCTAGAAGTGTCAGCTCCTTCATGTCGAACTCCCCTTTGCTGACCTATCTGATTAGTTATAGCTTGACTCAGAATTCTAATTGCCTCTCTGTACTCTGCATTAGAAACTTCCCCTTGATATTGCACTCCAGGTGCATCAGGTAACTCTTGCTCATCAAAATAGCGTCTAGGAAGACGCCCTCTGCCAACTCTTCGTGGAGGCATAACTATCTGAAACACGCGCAAGCATGAATTAAAAAGAAACATTTTAGAGATAAACTCTAACGCACGATAATGAGTATGAAAGAAGTGAGATAGTTCCTAAATGTTGTAGCCTCCCAATTATAGATGTGGCGCGCTTCACACCGATAACTAGGACTCTACAGACAAGGCATCATAGACTCCCTAGGACTCTTGAACTCTGTGCTCTGATACCAAGTTTGTCACCCTCTGAGCCTACACCCTGGGCGGGACCGGCACTCACAGACCATTTCTGGCCCCAAGAGAACCCTTGGCCTGGCTTTTTTAACTCAGCGGAAACTTAACTCAACAGCTTAACTCAAAGCAATGAAAGGTTATAAACAACCATCTGATAAAAACTGGCCAAAAAGGCAACTCGAGTCTCAAAATAGAATAGTTATATATATATACATATGAGAGACTCAAAACTAACTGACTAACTGTCTATGAAGCCTCTAAAATACTGAGATGGATGTTGGGACAGACCCCACAACATCCTAATAAAACAAAACTAAGAGAACAACATAATCGAGTCCTCCGGAACACAAGGAGGCTCACAACTGACTCTGGAGTGCTCAGCTGGATCAACGGCGTGCTGGATGCTGATCCTGGGTACCTGCGTCTGCATCATAATATGATGCAGGCCAACTGGCGTCAGTACATGGAATATACGAGTATGCGAGCTGGAAAGCTAAACCACAACTTAAGCTTGAGAGGAGTACAAGAGGACACTTACCTCGGCTCTGTACGACTCATGAGTAACTGAACTCAGTATATAAAGCAATAAGACACATGCAATATATAAAGCTTGTAAAACAGTATAAACAACTTAGCTTGTTAATGATAAAACAATAACAACTCAACTTTACTTATATAAAAGTAATATAACTTTTGTGGGAGGTTCTTTAACCGATAACTACCACTATGAGCCCTAGTGATGATACAACGTTTTACCTCACGTTGCCCAAGGACCATCCTATACCTTGCCGTGATATAGGACCTTACTATTGCTTAGTGGATCCACTAGCTTAATCTTACGTAATCATCTAAAAAGAATGATACGTCAAGTCCCATG